>JAVIAB010000107.1:24540124-24767624 GCA_032433765.1 Megaustenia siamemsis
ATGTTATGCCAAGAGGAGAGAGAATCAATTCACAAGCTTACATTAAGATATTGAAGGTGTGATTCTTGTGGATGTTATACCAAGAGGAGAGACAATCAACTCACAAGCTTACATTAAGATATTGAAGGTGTGATTCTTGTGGATGTTGTACCAAGAGGAGAGACAATCAATTCACAAGCTTACATTAAGACATTGGCTGTGTGATTCTTGTGGATGTTATACCAAGAGGAGAGACAATCAATTCACAAGCTTACATTAAGACATTGAAGGTGTGATTCTTGTGGATGTTATGCCAAGAGAAGAGACAATCAATTCACAAGCTTACATTAAGACATTGAAGGTGTGATTCTTGTGGATGTTATGCCAAGAGAAGAGACAATCAATTCACAAGCTCACATTAAGACATTGAAAGTGTGATTCTTGTGGATGTTATACCAAGAGGAGAGACAATCAATTCACAAGCTTACATTAAGACATTGGCTGTGTGATTCTTGTGGATGTTATACCAAGAGGAGAGAGAATCAATTCACAAGCTTACATTAAGACATTGGCGGTGTGATTCTTGTGGATGTTATGCCAAGAGTAGAGACAATCAATTCACAAGCTTACATGAAGATATTGAAGGTGTGATTCTTGTGGATGTTATGCCAAGAGTAGAGACAATCAATTCACAAGCTTACATTAAGATATTGAACAAACCCAATCACCGTTTTCGCAAAGTTCGGCCGCACAAGAATCCATCACGACAATACGCGCACTCACACAAGTCTGGTAACACGGGAAGCGATCATCAGATTGGGTTGGGCTGTGCTCTCCCATCCGCCATACAGCCTTGATTTGGCACCCTCTGATTTCCATATCTTTGGTCTACTTAACGATGCCCTCCATGAAACAAGGTTTGAAGATGATGGAGGGATTCATGCAGCGAAGAAATGACTACACGATCAAGACAAAGACTGGTACTGTCTAGGAATACATGCACTTGTTGCGCGCTGGCGTAAAGCTGTACATGTGGATGGGAATTATGTTGAATGATACCGATGTTCACATAACATATTCATATATACTGTGTAAAAATGTAATACATGTACTTTATTTTATTAGCGGTTTCCGAGAAAATCAATGTGGTGCATTAATTTCCGAATGCATTTAGTCTTCTTCCTCTTCTTCTTTCCTTCCTCATCTGCCTTTCAGCGTCGAGGGGAGATATAATTTGCAGTCTTTTGCTCTTCTGTTCGCCTCTGCTGCTGTTATGTTTCCTAGTGCTTCTAATATTCCATCGACCCATCTTTTCGTGGTCGACCCTTATGTCTGGTGTCCTCACAACGTTTGTTGAAGGCTCGTTGTGTTGTGTTTTGTTCTTTCTGCCTTGTCACACGGCCAAACCATTTTATATCTTGTTTCCTAATGTATTCTATGGCGGGGGCTATTCCTAGCTTTTTTCTCAGTTCTTCATTTCTGATCTTATCTATCACACTGTTTCCTGTCATTCGTCTAACACATTTCATCTCTGTAGAGGTTATGCATTTAATATTTTCGTTATAATCATAAAAATGTTTATATATGAGTAAATGAGAATGCCCTGAAGATACTACATTCCACTGATTCTAGCATTGGATATTTATGGAAGTGCTTCAGTTTTTAGACTGAAAAAATATAAACTCTCCGTACAAAAGTTTTTTTATCGACGCAACGGAAGATATTTTAGAGACAAAATAATTTTCCATGTTTTTAAGAATCAATCTACATATTTATCTAACACATAACATGCCATATATGAATAATTAGATAATTGAACAAGGTATTAAATTTCACCAGTTACTAAGATGATACAAGACATGCAAAAAGAATATAGTTTGTTAAACGGTTCACAATAATAAAGCTGAGAGTGGCGCACAATGCGACGAAACGTACGCGGCCGAAATCGGGGTGACGGACAATGCGGCGAAACGTGTGGAAAGAGTTAATGTTCTAGAATAGTTAATTTGTATGCTGCGATAGTTAATTTGTATGCTGCGATAGTTAATTTGTATGCTGCGATAGTTAATTTGTATGCTGCGATAGTTAATGTGTATGCTGCGATAGTTAATTTGTATGCTGCGATAGTTAATGTGTATGCTGTGATAGTTAATTTGTATGCTGCGATAGTTAATGTGTATGCTGCGATAGTTAATTTGTATGCTGCGATAGTTAATGTGTATGCTGCGATAGTTAATTTGTATGCTGCGATAGTTAATTTGTATGCTGCGATAGTTAATGTGTATGCTGCGATAGTTAATTTGTATGCTGCGATAGTTAATGTGTATGCTGCGATAGTTAATTTGTATGCTGCGATAGTTAATTTGTATGCTGCGATAGTTAATGTGTATGCTGCGATAGTTAATTTGTATGCTGCGATAGTTAATTTGTATGCTGCGATAGTTAATTTGTATGCTGCGATAGTTAATGTGTATGCTGCGATAGTTAATTTGTATGCTGCGATAGTTAATTTGTATGCTGCGATAGTTAATGTGTATGCTGCGATAGTTAATTTGTATGCTGCGATAGTTAATGTGTATGCTGCGATAGTTAATTTGTATGCTGCGATAGTTAATTTGTATGCTGCGATAGTTAATTTGTATGCTGCGATAGTTAATTTGTATGCTGCGATAGTTTAGTCCGAAAACGTTGATGAAAATAAATACTTCACAATTTGGCAAATTTAACCCCTTTCTAGTATAAAATAACGAAAACAACAAACAAATAGAAGAAAAAAAGTGGTATGGTAACAGCTTTACGCGGTAATTAACAAAACAAAAGTCAACGTTTCGACCAAGTAGACCTTCAACTGAAAGAACAAACAACATCACAAATATATATATAGTAAAAAAAAAAGTAAAGTTCCCCCGTCACGCCAAGTGGCGTATAAGGAATATGGTGTTAGTGACCCTATATTTTACAGACATTGAGCACATGATTTTTGGGGTAATGTGGTCGGTTTTACGCCCGTGCTGAATTATTTTTCCAGAAAAAAATCCGGTACCCATTTAAGGCTGGGTGAACCCGGAAGCCGTCGGTTTGGATCGAACCCTACCCCTTGTCCTTTGTAGTCCAGTTCACTAACCACTGAGCTATCGCGGCTCCCACAAATATATATATATAAGGATATGTATACAAAACTAACTATATGGCGATAATATGCTAGATACTCAAGAAAGGAAATAAAAAAGGGTAAATACACATCCTTATACATATATATATATATATATATATATATATATATATATATATATATATATTTGTGTTGTTGTTTATTGTTCCAGCTGAAGGCCTACTTGGCCGAAACGACGACTTTTGTTTTGTTAATTAGCACGTAAAGCTGTTACCATACCACCTTTTTCTTCTTATTAAAAAAAATGTGTCATTATCATCAGCTTTACAGCAGTTCCGCATCTCTTTGAATCTTGGTGCATCTTGGTGCATTTTGGTGATCTTGGTGCATTTGGGTGCATCTTGGTGCATCTTGGTGCATTTTGGTGATCTTGGTGCATTTGGGTGCATCTTGGTGCATCTTGAAGCCTTCACTCCTTTACTAGTGTAAAACAACCATAATTTAACCACACATATTTTTTTTTAACCTCAGACGGAAGATGTACAAAAGAGGTGAGATGCAGAATGGCTCAGGCAAAAGCAGCTTTCCAAAAATGAGGGGGATACTATGCAATCCATTTTTGACAATAGAAAAAGGAAGAGTTCTTAAATGTTATATAGAGCCAGTCTTAACATATGGATGCGAATCATGGACAATAGGACAACAGACAAAAAAATCACTGGAGTCTGTAGAAATGTGGTTTTACATAAGAATGTTGAGAGTACCGTGGACAGCTAAGAAGAGTAATGAAAAAGTTCTGAGAGAGGTCAAAGCAAAAAGAGAACTAATTTCCAATATTAGGAAGAGACAATCATCATTTTTTTGGCCATGTAATGAGAAGAGAACAACTGGAATATATTGTAACAACTGGAAAAATTGAGGGACGAAGAGATAGAGGGAAGCAAAGAGAAAACATAATAGACAGCTTAAGAGAATGGCTTGGCAGAAGGCCAACAACAGAAATGATAAATAGCTGCCGAGATCGAAAGTTGTGGAGAGACATGATCACCTACGCCAGCAGGCCCGGTACTTGATGATGATGATTTTTAAAACAAATAACTCAAAGTGTCTTTTATGATCATTATTAAATGCACTACAATATAATTGAACCCATGTTTCAGAACCGATGCAATTTTCAAAGACTACTAAAGTATCATCAACAAACGGCTGTGTTTCGTGTACGATCAGTAATGAGGCCGAAGCACTAAACGACACTCCCCCGAGGTCCTAGTGAAGTCATGGTGTCCCGATGTAGCACTTGTCTAGCCTCGGGTGTTACCTTAATTTATTTAACAATTGGACAGTGGCATATATAGTGGAAAATCTTGATTTGATTTTGCAATCAGCCATTTTTAATACCGGCTGCGCATGCGCTTTTGATTTATAATTTAAAAAGGGGGGGGGGGGGAATCAGTTCTGATATCTGGAAGCATGGAGCAGGTTGTTCGAAGTGATTTCTTTTTTCCGTTTTCAGATCCTGCCGTTGGGCCAAGTTCATAAAAAGAAGTTCTATTAGGAAGGCAGGACGTCAATAATTTTGGGTCTGGAAGTCCGGCGATCAATGGCGTGCCTTGCTCTCGTTGTGGCGATCAAAACCCTCGCCTCTGCCTCGGTGTGTGAGCAATAACGAGTGTGCTCTTTAAGAGGGGCGGGACGCGAAGTGAGAGAGAGAGAGAGAGCGAGAAGAGAATGAGTGAAAACAAGTGGAGAGAGAAGTTTGATGACCGTAAATAAATAAATAGGCTGGTGAGGGAGTGTGTTAATGTGTGAGAGAGAGAGTGTGTGTGTGTAAATGTGACGTAATTATGTGTAAATTAATTAATGCTGAGAGGGAGGGGGGCAGGTATATAGAGTAAAAGAGAGTAGAAGAAAGAGAGAGAAAGTGAGTGTAGGGGAGAGATGGAGTAAATGAGAGAAATAAAGAGTGGAAGTAAGAATGGAAGTAAATGAGATAATTGGAGAGAGGAAGTAAGAATGGAAGTAACTGAGATAATTGGAGAGAGGAAGTAAGAATGGGAATAAATGAGAGAGATAGAGAGTAGAAGTAAGAATGGGAGTAACTGAGATATATGGAGAGTGGAAGTAAGAATGGAAGTAAATGAGAGAGATAGAGAGTAGAAGTAAGTATGGGAGTAAATGAGAGAGATGGGGGTGGAAAGGAGAATGGGGATGAATGAGAGAGACGGAGAGTAGAAGTAAGAATGGGAGTAAATGAGAGATTTAGAGAGTGGAAAGAAGAATGGGGGTAAATGAGAGAGATAGATAGTAGAAGTAAGAATGGGAGTAAATGAGAGATTTAGATAGTGGAAAGAAGAATCGGGGTAAATGAGAGAGATGGAGAGTAGAAGTAATAATGGGGGTAAATGAGAGAGATAGAGAGTGGAAAGAAGACTTGGGGTAAATGAGAGAGATGGAGAGTAGAAGTAAGAATGGGGGTAAATAAGAGAGATGGAGAGTAGAAGTAAGAATGGGGGTAAATGAAATAGATGGAGAGTAGAAGTAAGAATGGGGGTAAATGAAATAGATGGAGAGTAGAAGTAAGAATGGAGGTAAATGAAATAGATGGAGAATAGAAGTAAGAATGTAGGTAAATAAGAGAGATGGAGAGTAGAAGTAAGAATGGGTGAAAATGAAATAGATGGAGAGTAGAAGTAAGAATGGGGGTAAATGAGAGAGATAGAGAGTAGAAGTAAGAATAGGTGTAAATGAAAGAGATGGAGAGTGGAAGTAAGAATGGGGGTAAATGAGAGAGATGGAGAGTAGAAGTAAGAATAGGGGTAAATGAGTGAGATGGAGAGTAGAAGTAAGAATAGGGGTAAATGAGAGAGATGGAGATTAGAAGTAAGAATAGTGGTAAATGAGAGAGATGGAGAGTAGAAAGAATAATTGGGGTAAATGAGAGAGATGGAGAGTAGAAGTATGAATGGGGGTAAATGAGAGAGATGGAGAGTGGAAAGAAGAATTGGGGTAAATGAGAGAGATGGAGTGTAGAAGTAAGAATAGTGGTAAATGAGAGAGATGGAGAGTGGAAAGAATAATTGGGGTAAATGAGAGAGTTGGAGAGTAGAAGTAAGCATGGGGGTAAATGAAATAGATGGAGAGTAGAAGTAAGAATGGGAGTAAAGGAGAGAGATGAAAAGTAAGGTGGCATAAACGCTAAATGCATCCCCATATGCGATGTCTGCGCCATTTTCTTGGTATTATATGTAAGGACAAAGTGAGAAACGTGGAGATCCTCACTCGAACAGGCCTCTCGAACATCTACCCCCTGCTCATACAACGTAGGTTACGCTGGCTTGGCCATGTACACAGTATAAAAGATGGCCGCATACCAAAAGATATACTCTACGGACAACAAACGGATGGCAAAAGAACTCGTAGGCGCCTAAAACTTCCATTTGTAGAAGTCTGTTAACGTGACATGAAGACTCTGAACATTAACCCTGCAGCCTGGGAAGAAATAGCAGCAGACCGCAATCTTTGGAAACACACTCTGAAGGTCCAACTCAAGCAGGAAGCAGACAGATTCATAGAACAAGACAATACACGGAGGAAGAAACGAAACAATAACATTGCCTAAAGACGCTGCAAAATCCATAGTCAACTATGACTGACGGAGGCTACTATAGTCAACTATGACTGACGGAGGCTACTATAGTCAACAATGTCTGACGGAGGCTACTATAGTCAACTATGACTGACGGAGGCTACTATAGTCAACTATGACTGACCGAGGTTACTATAGTCAACTATGACTGACGGAGGCTACTATAGTCAACTATGACTGACCGAGGCTACTATAGTCAGCTATGATTGACCGAGGCTACTATAATCAGCTATGACTGACGGAGGCTACTATAGTCAACTATGACTGACGGAGGCTACTATAGTCAACTATGACTGACGGAGGCTACTATAGTCAACTATGACTGACCGAGGTTACTATAGTCAACTATGACTGACCGAGGCTACTATAGTCAACTATGACTGACCGAGGCTACTATAGTCAACTATGACTGACCGAGGCTACTATAGTCAGCTATGACTGATGGAGGCAAGTGTTCGCGGCCGCAAAAACATATATATTCATTGTGTTTTTGCCGAAACGTTGGAGTAGTCTGTCTTGTCTTTCCGTTAGTCAAGCTGTTCCATGCAATTGTATGCTTCTTTAAAGAGAATTGGAAGAAATAGAACGTCTTTGAAAATATTTGTTCAAGACCTATACTCCACAGGGAGCTGAAAGTGTTTTGTTGAAGACCTATGCTTCATACGGAATTGATAAAGTTCTGTTGATGACCTATGCTCCACGGGGAGCTGAATATGTTATGTTGAAGACCTATTCTCCACAGGGTCCTGAAAGTGTTTTGTTGAAGATCTATGCTTCATAGGGAATTGATAAAATTATGTTGATGACCTATGCTCCACGAGGAGCTGAATCTGTTATGAGGAAGACATATGCTTCACAGGGTCTTGAAAGTGTTTTGTTGAAGACATATGCTCCACAGGGAGCTGATAGTGTTTTTTTGTAAATCTAAGTTCCACAGTGAGCTTACAGTGTTTTGCTGAAGACCTATGCTCCACAGGGAGCTGAAAGTGTTTTTTGAAGACCTATGCTCTACAATAATCTGAAAATGTTATGTTGAAGACCTATCCTCCACATGGAGTTGAAAATGTTTTTTTGCAGACCTATGCTCCACAGGGAGCTGAAAATGTTTTGTTAAAGACCTATGTTCCACATGGAGCTGAAAGTGTTTTTTGAAGACTCATGCTCCACAGGGAGCTGTAAGTGTTTTGTTGAAGACATATGTTCCACAGAGTGTTGAAAGGTAGAAGAAGAATAAGAAATAAAATGGTTGTAGAAACTCTAAACTATATATAAAACACCATACATTTCAGAATCGTATTCCACAAAAATAGACGATCATATAATCAAAAACATAAACTTAAATTGTACACACAAAAAAGTAAAAGAAGCCTGCCAATCCTCTGCTGTGAAAGCATAATTCCTACAATTTATATATTTTGTTGTACCGTGCACAAAAATATAGTAATGAAACAACAGGTTTATTGAACGTTCAAATTATAGAAGTCCGTATGTGTGTTGTGTGTTTGAGAGTACATGGCTTTGTGTACGTTTGAAAAATCGAACGGTAAAAAAGTATCGATCGTTGAAATTGCAGGGTGAGGAATAATGTTGGTAGAGGAGTGGTATTGGGAATTTGTTGTCTACAGAAGGACGAACGAGTGGTGGTTGGAGATTGATGTGGGTTTAATGGAAGATTTAATTGGAGGTTGGTTCGACGTAATATAACCAGTGAAGGAAAATTGTAAAACTTAAATAAACAACAACAAAATAGGATTGGCAAAATGTAATTTTAATGTCATGGAAAAATATACTAACATCAAAACAAATAGCACTAAGGCTAACATTAAGATTAGCAAGATGTTATATCTTCTCAAAATTCCTGTATGGTGCAGTAACATAGACAAAAAAAACAGAATAGAAAAGTGAATCCTTTGAAATGTGGATTTATAGAAGAATAGGAAGAATTGGACGGAAAGAAAAGAAAACAAACGATGAAGTCTTAACACAACTAAAAATGAAAAGAGAACTACTAAACACAATTCAAACAAGACAAATGAAATTGTGGGGGCATGTTAAAAGACACAGCAGCCTAATAAAGGTAATCTTGAAAGGGAAAATACAAGGTAAAAGAGGCAGATAAGACTAACGTGGACGAGTAACATCAAAAGATGGACAAGTCAGCCTATGACAACCTACACGAACAAAGCAAGGGACAGAGCGGAATGGTGATCCATGGTAGCCAACCTTTGATGCGGAGACGGCACTCATTGATGAATGATGAGTTTGATGTGGGGAGAGTATGTGTTATTGGTGTGTGTGGGTGTGGTGGTGTGTGAGAAGACGTGTTAGTGTGTTGATGTGTGAGAGGACGTGTTAGTGTGGTGATGTGTGGGAGGACGTGTTAGTGTGCTGGCGTGTGGGAGGACGTGTTAGTGTGCTGATGTGTGGGAGGACGTGTTAGTGTAATGGTGTGTGGGAGGACCTGTTAGTGTGCTGGTGTGTGGGAGGACGTGTTAGTGTGCTGATGTGTGGGAGGACGTGTTAGTCTCCTGGCGTGTAGGAGGACGTGTTAGTGTGCTGGTGTGTGGGAGGACGTGTTAGTGTGCTGGTATGTGGGAGGACGTGTTATTGTGCTGGTATGTGGGAGGACGTGTTATTGTGCTGGTGTGTGGGAGGACGTGTTATTGTGCTGGAGTGTGGGAGGACGTGTTAGTGTGCTGGTGTGTGGGATGACGTGTTAGTGTGCTGGTATGTGGGAGGACGTGTTATTGTGCTGGTGTGTGGGAGGACGTGGTATTGTGCTGGTGTGTAGGAGGACGTGTTAGTGTGCTGCTGTGTGGGAGAACGTGTTAGTATGGTTGTATGTTGGAGGACGTGTGAGTATAATTGTCTGTGGGAGGACATAATAGTTGTATGTGTGGGAAATCATGCTAGTGGGTGAGTGCGGTAATGTGTGGGAGAACGTGTAAGTGTGTGAGTGGGGTGATGTTTGGGTAAACATAATAGTGTCGTGTGTGGGTTATTGCGTTAGCGATATGTGGTTGGAAGGAAGGTAGGAAGGAAGGAAGGAAGGAAGGAAGGAAGGAAGGAAGGAAGGAAGGAAGGAAGGAAGGAAGGAAGGAAGGAAGGAAGGAAGGAAGGAAGGAAGGAGGGAGGGAGGGAGGGAGGGAGGGAGGGAGGGAGGGAGGGAGGGAGGGAGGGAGGGAGGGAGGGATTAGGGAGGGAGGGAGGGATGGAGGAAATGAAAGAAGGAAGGAGGGAAGGAGGGTATTTTTGAATCATTAGGAAGAGTATAAAGCAGAGGAAATGGAAGATCCCTAAAAAAATTAGAGAGAGACCAAGGGAAAAAAAAGTTCTTTTGAAATGGAATGGTAATAATTGATCGCGAACAACGCAAACGAGCTGTGACACATATGTCGTCAATCCATTTTCTCGCTTGTCCACTCTCTCCACATTTCACACTCGCGTCCAATAAGGTTTCGGCCGAGCCAATTACACCTTATGACATTCACATTACAATAATTTATGTGTCCTTATTTAAGATGTTCATATAGGCCCATATTATTGGTGATTATTCTGTGCAATGTAATCACTGTGTAATTAGAGAAAGGGTAATGAAGACACATTCATCATCATCATTGAGTTTAGTCTCCGCATTGAAGGGTTGTCTGCCATGGAACGCCATTCCGTTTTGTTGTCTTTTTGCTTTCATACTACAGGTTATGGTTATAGTTATGGTTATGGAAGGTCCCGGTATCACTGCAAACGAATTAAAATCCATAATTGCTCAACCACCCGTGCCTGTGGAATCATCCGAATTAATATCTCATCTCCAAAACAAAAGTAAGGTAGCTGCAGTCCCCATCATAACAGTCTCAGCACACGGCAAAAGATATACGGCGAAACCGCACATAAAGTGAACACATTCATCTGTTCCCCGCAATACGATATCATCATTCATCGTAAGCAATCGAAACACGACCAAAACGGGTGAGACACACAGCTCACGGTGTGCACAGAGACACACAGCTCACGGTGTGCACAGAGACACACAGCTCACGGTGTGCACCGAGACACGCAGCTCACGGTGTGCACAGAGACACACAGCTCACGGTGTGCACAGAGACACACAGCTCACGGTGTGCACAGAGACACACAGCTCACGGTGTGCACAGAGACACACAGCTCACGGTGTGCACAGAGACACACAGCTCACGGTGTGCACAGAGACACACAGCTCAAATTGTATACGAATTTTTCTTCTCCTTTCACCGCTGTTCTATTATAGCAAGATCCATTATTACTTTTTTATGCATTCCAATTTATTTGGGGTTTTTTTTTCTTACTTTCTTACTTTTTTCAATTCCTCTTGTAATCCTGTTCGGATGTCGAGGGAGATATAAAAGTTATATTTTTTTCTTTCGCCCATTTTTTTTTCGGTTTCACGCATTGTCAATTTATGATGTGATAGCCTTTCTTCTCGTCTATCCGTCTTACGTTGGGTCTGCCACCTGTTCTTCTCCCTTCTCTTTAATACATGCTTTGTATTGTAAGGAATACATAACAGTAAAAGAAAGCAAGAAGAGAGGTCTCAGTCTGAATAGTAAGAGAACAGAAGTAATGGTGAAATCGAAGAAACAATCATCACCATCATGCAGCATAAAAATAAACAGGACAAATCTGAAACAAGTGCAATGTTTCAAATACTTGGGCACAATAATAACATCAGATGGAAGATGCAGCACAGAAATAAAAAGCAGAATAGCTCGGGCCAAAATAGCATTTCAGAAAATGAAAAATATCTTATGCAACAAATCTATGTCAATAGAAGTGAGAAAGAGATTTCACCGGTGCTATATATATAACCAACTCAGACCTATGGAAGCGAATCATAAACAGTAGACAAACATATGAAAAGACGATTAGAGGCCACAGAGATGGGATTTCACTGAAGATTGTTGAAAGTTTTTGAAAGTTGTAGTTAGTACAGCTAAAAAGATCAATGAAGAAATTCTCAAAGAGGCCAACACAAAAAGGGAGCTCTTAAAAAAAAAGCATCAGAAAGAAGCAATCAATATTTTTCGGGCACATCATGAGAAGAGGAAAGTTTGGAATACTTGGTTACAACTGGCAAAATAAAAGGAAAGAGAGATCGTGGACGACAAAGACAGAAAATACTGGATAGCTTGGTGTCATGGCATGGAAAACGGCCAACAACTGAAATGATACGATGCGCTGTAGATAGAAGATTGGAAGGACATGATCGCCTACGCCAATCGGTATGGCACATGATGAAGATGATGATGATAGTAAGGAATCATATGACATTCTTTCTACATGGCCATACTATGATAATTTGTTGCTTAGTTGTTTAGTTCACTACTTATCGAGCCAATGCGGCTCTCTTTAATGTCAGTCTTATCTTATTTTAATTCTTATTTTTTTTAGCTCTTGTTTATTTTAAAACTTCTTTAAATCAATCATTTTTAGTGTCTTACGTTGCACAGCGCTGACTGTCTTATTGCAGACAGCAATGCGCTGTACAATCCATTTATGTAATAGGTCTCTTTCTTCTTCTTCTTCTACCTTTTTAGCTCCCATTGGAGTATAGGTCTTCAACAAACACTTTCCAAGTCGTTCTGTTTTTTCCCATTCTTTTAAGATCATTCCTTGTCTTCCCCATCATCTTCATCTCTGCTTCTATCTGTCTTCTCCAAGAATTCCTTGGTCTTCCTCTTTGTCTTTTCCCCTGGGGATTCCAAAAAAAGGGCCTGTTGTGTAATACTCTCAGTTGGCTTTCGTAGTATTGTGTCCTATCCAGCGCCATCGTCTAATAGATATAATGTAATAGATGTACGAGAGATATTCTTCCTTTGTTAGTAACTCATGGAAGCGAATCATGGAAAAACTAAATAACTACAAAGGCGATCAGATACCATAGAGATGGAAATAATTCTCAGAAGAATGTTGAGAGTTCTCTTGATTACTAAATAAGACAAACGAAGAAATTCTCAACAAGGCCAACGCAAAAGAGAGCTCCTAAAAACATCTGAAAGAAACAATCGACGTTCTTCGGATACATCATAAGTAGAGGGACGTTGAAATTATTGCTGACAACTGATAAAGATCAAGAAAAGATAGTTCGGAGACAGCAAAAAGAAAAGATACAAAATAGCCTGGCGTGGCACTGTCAACGGCCATAATGTACACAAAGAATTGGTATAATGCACAGAAAATAGAGAATTATGAAGGCACATGATCGCCTACACCAGTCGATATCGCACATGATGATGATGGTAGTCTTTACTTAGTTTAGATAATAGTGAATATTAACCAAAAATTATTAATGAAAAAATTAATCACTGAGTCAATGAATGAAATTTAAAACCAATAAATTTAACAGCCAGCGAATTTTAAAACCAGTAAATGAAATGACAAATGAATGATGAAACTGCTGAATAATTAAATCAATGAATGATGAAACTGCTGAATAATTAAATCAATGAATGATGAAACCGCTGAATAATTAAATCAATGAATGGTGAAACCACTGATTAATTAAATCAATGAATGAAGAAACTACTGAATAATAAATCAATGAATGGTTAATCTGCTGAATAATTAAATCAATGAATGATGAAACAATGAAAAGTAAAACTAGTGTATGTTTTTAATCGTTTGGTTTTTACTGTAATCCTAATAAATGTGCAGACTCACCTTTAGATTGTTCGACCCCACCCCAACCCCACTTTCTCTCTCTCTCTCTCTCTCTCTCTCTCTCTCTCTTTCTCTCTCTCTCTCTCTCTCTCTCTTAAAACCATTTGACTGACTTTTTTTTTTTCCAGTCCTGAATTTGGTACAACGTCATCAGTTGTGCGAATATAGCAGTTACCAGCTATTGATGTTTTGTTTGCGTCACGCAATTAATTCTCATGTTGATAGTTAGTTGTTTGTTATATTTAGTTCCGTTGACGTGTCATTTCCTTCTTTTTAGGTCTCCTTATTTTCGTTAAACAAATACTGAGCATTGCCATAAGGTCTCTACCACGTTCTGTCATATACAAAATCGGCTACTAATAATCCGGCTCATAACCGAAACTAGAGAGCCGCGATAGCTCAGTGGTTAGTGAACTGGACTACAAAGGACAAGAGGTAGGGTCCGATCCCAACCGACGGCTTCCGGATTTACCCAGCCTTAAATGGGTACCGGATTGTTTTCTGGGACAGTAAAGCGGCACGGGCGTAATACCGACCACATTACCCCAAAAATCATGTGCTGAAGGTCTGTAAAATTTATGGTCACTAAGACCATATTCCCCATACGCCACTTGGCGTGACTTGGGCTCTTTCATCATCATGTACAATACTGGTTGGCGTAGGCGATCATGTCCTTCCACAATCTTCTATCTCCAGTGCATTGTATCAGTTCTGTTATTGACTGTTTTCCGTGCCATGACACCAAGCTACCCAGTATTTTCTCTCTTTGTCGTCCGCGATCTCTCTTTCCTTTTATTTTGCCAGTTGTAACCAAGTATTCCAACTTTCCTCTTCTCATGATGTGCCCGAAAAATATTTCTTTCTGATGTTTTTAGGAGCTGCCTTTTTGTGTTGGCCTC
Organism: Megaustenia siamemsis; assembly: GCA_032433765.1. Lineage (NCBI taxonomy): Eukaryota > Metazoa > Mollusca > Gastropoda > Stylommatophora > Ariophantidae > Megaustenia > Megaustenia siamemsis. The sequence goes on from JAVIAB010000107.1 coordinate 24,554,457, forward strand.
TTTGAGAACATCCTCGTTGGTCTTATTATCTGTCCAGGGAACTTTCAACATTCTTCTGAGAAATCCCATCTCTGTGGCCTCTAATCGTCTTTTCATTTGTTTGTCTACTGTCCATGATTCGCTTCCATAGGTCAGAATTGGTTCTATATAGCATCGATATCTCGAACTCTCATCGATGCATCGAACTTTCTTTCTCATTTCTATTGACATAGATTTGTTGCATAAGATATTTTTTCATTTTCTGAAATGCTCTTTACCTTTTTATAAATAAAATAAAATGGGGGCTCTTTACTTTTTTTTATAACCGGAACTACCTTAATGGTCGCCATTATCACCGGATTTGTTATATAAACACAACCAAAGGAGCGCTATTGAATAGTGTAGGGGGTCAGTTCGCACTCTGGCATTTACATATGACATGACTTACATACACGTCGTGACAGAGCAACAATTAAACATAAGCCACAAGGAAATGTGGATCAGATAACCACTTGGTGCAATAACAATAGTGCACTCATTAACCCATCTTTTGTTGCACTGGGAAACATATAAAAGTCCAAAGAAATCAGGTTAAATATAAAAATAAAAATGTTCAACTCCAATGTTAAGTCAGTCCTATTATATGGCTGTGAAACATGGAGAAAACAAAACTGACAATCATGAAGATACAGACTTTTATTAATGGATGCTTACGCAGAATAAAAAGATGGAAATGGCACGAAAAAATCACTAACATAGAATTATGGAAATGTACCAGTCAAATACCAGTGGATAAAGAGATACAGCGAAGCGATAGCGCTGGATAGGACACACACTACGGAAGCCAACTGAGAGTATTACACAACAGGCCATTTTTTGGAATCCCCAGGGGAAAAGACAAAGAGGAAGACCAAGGAATTCTTGGTGAAGACAGATAGAAGCAGAGATGAAGATGATGGGGAAGACATGGAATGATCTTTAAAAAAAAATGGCAAGAATCAGAACGTTTGGAAAGTGTTTGTTGAAGACCTATGCTCCACGGGAGCTGAAAGGAAGAAGAAGAAGAATAAGACTCATTAACCCATGCAAGGCTTCTGTCACGTGGTACTCGCCAAATAAAACAGAACGGGGGAGGACATCCTCCTAGTCGTAAACTGTTACAGTGTAAACATCGTGCCTGAAATATTTGGGAATAACACTTGATATGACCTTTCCTTGTAATCACCACGTTACCAATGTCAGGTTATAGTTATAACTTGTCGAAGGCCTGGGAGTCACGATAGCTCAGTGGTTAGTGAACTGGACTACAAAGGACAAGGGGTAGGGTTCGATCCCAACCGACGGCTTCCGGGTTCACCCAGCCTTAAATGGGTACCGGATTTTTTTTCTGGGAAAGTAAAGCAGCATGGGCGTAATACCGACCACATTACCCCAAAAATCATGTGCTGAAGGTCTGTAAAATATAGGGTCACTAACACCATATTTTCCTATACGCCACTTGGCGTGACGGGGGTACTTTACTTCTTTGTTTTTTTTACTATGTTTCGCCACATAGTGCCCCACTCTCAATTTAATTAGTGTGAACCATCATCAAACCATATTCTCTATAAATGTCTTGTATCATCTTGATATTGATGAAATCTAATACTTTGTCCAATTATCTAAAAATGCATATATAATATGTTATATGTTGGATAAATATAAATATGCAGATTGATTCTTCATCATCATCATCGAGTGTCATCTCCGTATCGAAGGTTGGCTACCATGGAGCGCCATTCTGCTCTGTCTCTTGCTTTGATGGTGCAGATTGTCATAGGCTGGTTTATCCATCTTTTCATGTTACTCGTCCACGTTGGTCTTGGTCTGCCTCTGCCTCTTTTACCTTGTATTTTCCCCTCCATGATTGCTTTTAGTAGGCTGTTGTGTCTTTTAACTAGGCCCAAATATCGTATTTGTCTTGTTTGAATTGTGTTTAGTAGTTCTCTTTTCATTTTGAGTTGTCTTAAGACTGCGTCGTTTATTTTCTTTTCCTTCCATCCAATTCTACCTATTCTTCTATATATCCACATTTCAAACAAAGGCTTCAATTCTCTGTTCTGTTTTCTTGTCTAATGTTTGATTCGTAAAACCATGAAAAATTTGTCTCTGACATTTCTTCCGTTGCTTCGGTAAAAAGCTTCCGTACGGAAAGAGTTAAATAATATAACGAAATCGAAGACTTTGAAATGTGGAGTTATAGCAACAATGGGGAACATTAGGTGGAAGTCAAATAGTGAAGTTCTGAACCTGTTATAAATGACAAAAATAAAAAGAACTACTTAACACAAGCTAAAAATATAACTTAATTTGTTATGAGATGTCAAAATCTATCTACCTATATATTGTCCTTTCGAGCCGAAGACGGCACATAGGGCAGAACCACAATCTCAAAAACAGAAACCGTCCGTGCCAAAATGGCACATATTGCAGAGATCACTGCTTCTAAAATCTATGGTCTGTTTCCATAACAATGCTTTTTACAATGACAGCTTGTCAAGCCATCGATCAACCTCCTTAGTCGCCTCTTACGACATGCCTGGAAGGTCACAGTGTCACTATTCTTTACATCCCATATAATGAGGCCCCGGTAACACACAGGATGATGTGAAAGTACACAATCGATATTTCAGTGGAATATTATTTGTTCTTTTTGTGTTGACGTGTTTACCTATCATCGATAGGCCAGCGTGTGTTCGCGTTCGACAGATAGATGTCTATTGTGACAACAATGGCGCCTACCGGGAAAAGTCCATCCGAATGTACAAAGTCTGTGACGGTAAATGTGGCGGAAGAATCATAAATGATCAATAACTCAGAAAGAGAAAAAAGCAAAGTGTGTGGTATTAGTAAAAAAAAAAAAAAGTAAAGAGCCCCCGTCACGCCAAGTGGTGTATAGGGAATATGGTGTTAGTGACCATAAATTTTACAGACCTTCGGCACATGATTTTTGGGGGTAATGTGGTCGGTATTACGCCCGTGCCGCTTTACTTTTCCAGAAAAAAATTAGAGAACCCATTTAAGGCTGGGTGAACCTGGAAGCCGTTGGTTGGGATCGAACCCTACCCCTTTACCTTTGTAGTCCAGTTCACTAACCATTGTGCTATCGCGGCTCCAAAGTGTGTGGTATACAAGAGGCATATTCAGTGCACAAAAGACGAATATGGCTTACCACCGTGGAAGAGATTGGAGCCTCATCATGTACTATTCTAAAGAAATCCACGGAGAGATATTATAAATTATATTAGACAAAAGAAACCTGCATCACCAAAGCAAGAAACAGAACGGAATGGCGCTCCGTGGTAACCTCCAACCTTCGATGCGGAGACGGTACTCTATGATGATGATGATGAAGATACACAAAACAATACAGAAAGTCAACTGGGCGGGGAAAGTACAAGGTAGGCCAAGGCTAAAGTGAACTAATAACATCAAAAGATGGACAGATAAACCAATGACTGGTTTGCACTATTAAGGAAAGAGACAAAGTAAAAAGCTCCATAGTCGCCAACCTTTGATGCGGACAATTAGCGAATGCTCTAGATAATTGCAGATGCAATGAGTCCTGAAAATAATAGTGATGATATTAATAATAATAATATTCCTAATAATGTCACTAATAAATAAAAACACTAATATAATCACTAATAATTTCACTAATTAATAATATCACTACTAATAATATCACTAATAATATCACTAATTAATTATTCTTCCTCTTTTCTCTTTTCACTGATACCTAAAAGGTGTCGTGGTTATATCATTTGTCGTTCTTGAGCTGCTCGAACTGCCTGAATTAGTGATTTTCCTTTGTTGTTACATGTCTCTGTCACTGCATCTATCCATCTTCTTCTGGGTCTTCCTCTTGGTCTTTTTCCATGCATTCTCGAGAAGAACGCCCTTGATGGTGATTGGTGAGGATTCATTCTGACCAGGTGGCCAAGCCATTTAAGTTGTTGTTGTTCTATATATTCTTGGCAGGGTTTTGTTTCTACTATTACTAATTAATAATATCACTAATTAATAATATCACTAAATAATATTACTAATAATATCACTAATAATATCACTAATTAATAATATCACTAAATAATAGGACTTCTTGTCTCAATGGCTGGATTATAACACCAGTTGATAATTGTCTGTTTACAGAGCAACGCCTGCAATGACTACCCAAGCCTGTTTTAGAAAGACAAACACGTTCCACAAACACAACCGCTGTTTTACTTCCCAGCCTTGAATAGCATTTAAACGCTCGGAATCAAAGCACTGTTCAGGGACCCCAAAAAAATGTGAAAAACCCATTAAAGCCAGCTATCCTGCGGAGCAGACCAGTGATCTGATTTTATTTAAGAAAAGACGATATTAGTATTCGTCTCCAATTCAGCCAGACCCTGACGTTAATCTTTCCTCGAGAAGACTCGTGTGACGTTGATTATCCGCCCATGGTATTGAGAGAGACGGATTGGAAAATAAAAAAACTGGAGGAGTAATGGGACGTTATGTGAACGAGTGAAGAATTGAGAAGATAGACGGTGTCTTCAGAAATATGTGGAGAGTAGAAATGAGATTGATAGTGACTAGTAAGTTTGGTGTATGAGGTAACTGGAATTATAGTAAAAAAAAAAAAAAAGATTGCCCGTCACACCAATTGGCGTATATGGAATATGGTGTTAATGACCATAATTTTTATAGACCTTCGGCGCATGATTTTTGGGGTAATGTGGTCGGTATTACGCCTGTGCCGCTTTACTTTTCCAGAAAAAAATTCGGTACCCATTTAAAGTTGCGGGGGAAAATGGGGGGGGGGGGGAGAGAGAGAGAGAGAGAGAGAGAGAGAGAGAGAGAGAGAGAGAGAGAATGAGAGAATTGAAAAAAAAGAAGAAAAAATTGTATGGTAAAATCTGTACGTGATTAGTAGACGACACATATTTAAACGACGTTTCGGCTCAATAGGCCTTCAGCAGGAACAAACAAACAACACACACACAGTTATGTAAGTAAATAAAACTAATCCTACATAGCTAACTAGTAACGAAACATCCAAAACAAAATAATCGAAACTGGTTAAAGAAAATAAAAATGACTTCCCTGTGTCGTGGACCGTGGTCAGAATGGGAAATGGCGAGTCACATGGGTGTAGCTGTAATTATACCCTGCTGGTCAGGACCGTGTGAAGGGTTCTAAAAATACGCGAGTAGGGGGGAACGTTGTCTAGGTTACCTCGACTGCAAAGACACTGACAATGTCTAACAGTATCTAAGGGCCCACAAATATATGAAGTATACATAGGAATAGAGAAATAAAGGTTAAGAGAAACAAATTAAGTTGAAGACGATTTTGATGTAAGATGAATGTAGTGAAAATGTGGTAGAATTAAAATATAATAAAGAGAATTTAAAAAAAAGAAGTATAAGAAGAAATGGAGGGAGGAGTAAGAAGAATCGGAAGAAAAAAATAAGAGGAAGAAGAGGAGGGTGAAAAAAAGAGGATGAGAAAGAAGAAAAAGATGGACTATTAGAAGAAGAGGAGAAGTCGGAAGAATGAGGGGAAAGAAGGAGAGGCACTTATTGTAAGTCCTTTCTACAAAAAATTATCTTTTTAGTCAAATTGTTGTTCTCTAATATGTATAACTACAGATGGATTACAAATGACTAAATAAAATAATCTCCTCTTCACATGTCCAACATATAACTATGGTCATATGTTGGACATGTATGATGATCTTGCATTCAATCTCTCTATCACTTACTTACGTTTTGTCAGAATGTGAAACACAGTTCTTGAAAACTCTCAAACACCTCACAACTAAAATTCATATGTTCATTGCTATCCTTACTACTCTCTATCAACTTACTTAATAACTTCTCAACCGACTTAAACTACAACTTGAAGATTCTTAACTTCCTAACTAACTTTTCTTATATAAGTACTAACTTGCGATCTAACTGTTCTAACTGTATAACTTCTAGCTCTTCCTATTTCTGAGTCTTGTTCTAATTGTCCTAATAATGATTGTCTAATCTAAAAGTTGTTCTAATTCTCATTGTTTTATCCCTGACTAACTCAAACCTATTGTGTTGAAGTTAAAATATTCAGCCACAACTCATCGCGTGAAAATCTGCAGCCAATCAAACTGCCGCAAAGTGACAATTTCCACTCTTCTGATCACTTGAGTCGGTCACCCCTCAACATTCTGTGACCGAAACTAGAACTATTCTCATTGTTTGACAAAAACACTTTGTTTTCGTGAATCTCTATGCCCTATTTAAATTCATGATTACCTCATGACAATGACCTTTCCTGATATTTGTATGACAACTTATTTATCAGACGGCCTAAGCCATGGGGTCAATGCATGCTCTATTGTCATGCGCTTACTCTCACTTCCACAAATTGTTTAAAGTGGAAATTTCAATGGACCTAAACTCTCAGAATAATTCTACCTTTCCTTCCTTGTCCACTATCCCCTTGTAAACTTCTACCTTAACTTGTTATGACCTGGAAAATTCTACCTTCCTATCTTAGCTTGGTGGGTATCCTTGTTATGTCCGAGTTTAATTCCTCGGTGGGTGTCCCTTTCCCTACTATAAACTTTATATTCCCTCAACTAGTTATTCTGGCTGAGAATTTTCCTAAACTTGTATTCCGTCCTAACACTGCTGGTCGCTACCATATGTTACTGATATTGTCCATGAAGAAACGGGTAACGATTAAGTTACCTGCTCCCATGCTCTCACTAGCTTACTCTATTACATCACCACGTATAACATTCCAAAGAAAGTCATGGAGAGAAATTCTAACTATTGTCATAACTTATGACATAAGAACTAGCTAACTATCCATAAGAACTCAGATCTTCTCCTCAGCAAATTCAGCAACGTGAAACGATTGAGAAATAAAATAAAAATTTAAAACTCTGGTTCACAATTCTTCCCTTGTTCTTCTTTAGGCCTGTAAAATATATATAAATGTTTCTAATAATTTTTCTTTTCTGTTCTCTTTATCACTGGTACCGAAAAGGTGTTGTGGTTTATATCATTTGTCGTTCTTGAGCTGCTCGAACTGTCTGAATTAGTGATTTTCCTTTGTTGTTACATGTCTCTGTCACTGCATCTATCCATCATCTTCTTTTCTCTTTTCACTGATACCTAAAAGGTGTCATGGTTTATATCATTTGTCGTTCTTGAGCTGCTCGAACTGTCTGAATTAGTGATTTTCCTTTGTTGTTACATGTCTCTGTCACTGCATCTATCCATCATCTTCTTTTCTCTTTTCACTGATACCTAAAAGGTGTCATGGTTTATATCATTTGTCGTTCTTGAGCTGCTCGAACTGTCTGAATTAGTGATTTTCCTTTGTTGTTACATGTCTCTGTCACTGCATCTATCCATCTTCTTCTGGGTCTTCCTCTTGGTCTTTTTCCATGCATTCTCGAGAAAAACGCCCTTGATGGTGATTGGTAAGGATTCATTCTGACCAGGTGGCCCAACCATTTAAGTTGTTGTTGTTCTATATATTCTTGGCAGGGTTTTGTTCCTACCATTTTTCTTATGGTTTCATTTGGTATTCTATCTCTTCTTGTGTTGTTTGTTACTTTTCTCAAGCATTGCATCTCACATGTATTGATCTTTCTTAAATGTGATTTAGAAAGGGTTCATGTTTGACTTTCATAGCACAAAGTTTATATGAAAATGCTATTTAACATTTGTTGTTTAGCTGCCAAAGAAATGTTTGGGCTCTAATAATTAATTATCCATTAAAGTAAAGAGCCCCGTCACACCACGTGGCGTATAAGGAACATAGTGATAGTGACCATACATTTTATAGACCTTCGGCGCATAATTTTTATGGTAATGTGGTCAGTATTACGCGCGTGCCGCTTTACTTTCCCAGAAAAAATCCATATACCAATTTAATGATTGGTGAAACCGAAAGCCGTCAATCAGGGTCCAACCCGACCTCTTGTCCTTTGTAGTCAAGTTCACTAACCACTGAGCTATCGCGGCTCCTAGGTATCCAGTAATTATCTCTAATTTCTTTGATGTATAGTATATTATTGAAATTAGATTGAAACTAGAAGCCGGTTGATTTGGAGCGACCTCTTTTCCTCAGTTGATTTTATCTTTAATAACTGCTCAACTGCTGTTATCTTTAATAACTGATCAACTGCTGTTATCTTTAATAACTGCTCAGCTGCTGTTATCTTTAATAACTGCTCAACTGCTGTTATCTTTAATAACTGCTCAACTGCTGTTATCTTTAATAACTGCTCAACTGCTGTTATCTTTAATAACTGCTCAACTGCTGTTTACTTACGACATAAACCTTGACTTTAGAATAAACGTTATAATGAAAGTAGAATAAATTGTATAATAAACGTTATAATGAAAGTAGAATAAATTGTATAATAAACGTTATAATGAAAGTTGAATAAATTGTATAATAAACGTTATAATGAAAGTAGAATAAATTGTATAATAAACGTTATAATGAAAGTAGAATAAATTGTATAATAAACGTTATAATGAACGTAGAATAAATTGTATAATAAACGTTATAATGAAAGTAGAATAAATTGTATAATAAACGTTATAATGAAAGTAGAATAAATTGTATAATAAACCTTAGTATTAAAGTTTAATAAATTGTATAATAAACGTTGTAATGAAAGTAGAATAAATTGTATAATAAACGTTATAATGAAAGTAGAATAAATTGTATAATAAACGTTATAATGAAAGTAGAATAAGTTGTATAATAAACGTTATAATGAAAGTAGAATAATTTGTATAACAAACGTTATAATGAAAGTAGAATAAATTGTATAATAAACGTTAGTATTAAAGTAGAATAATTTGTATAATAAACGTTATAATGAAAGTAGAATAAATTGTATAATAAACGTTAGTATTAAAGTAGAAAAAATTGTATAATAAATGTTATAATGAAAGTAGAATAAATTGTATAATAAACGTTATAATGAAAGTAGAATAAATTGTATAATAAACGTTATAATGAAAGTAGAATAAATTGTATAATAAACGTTAGTATTAAAGTTGAATAAATTGTATAATAAACGTTATAATGAACGTAGAATAAATTGTATAATAAACGTTATAATGAAAGTAGAATAAATTGTATAATAAACGTTAGAATGAAAGTAGAATAAATTGTATAATAAACGTTAGAATTAAAGGTTTATTCAATTATACTACATTATGGTGTTATGTCTCAAAATGGGCACGTAAACAACGTCTTTAACACTTAATCATCTTGAAGGACAAATTGTACCCGAACTGTCCGCTGACCGAATTTCTCTTGTAAATAAGGAAACAAAGTGACAGACACAATGAAAAAGATAATAACCAACTTTGTGATATTATATCGGAGATTAATATCGGTGTTCTGAAGTTCCTGCGCTGTTTAAAAACCTTCCCGGGCTGTTTAAAGACCTTCCTACGTGAACCGAAAAAGTGTTTTGACGTGTACAAAGGAAGACGAATTATGTGACGATTTATTTATCGTAAACGTCTTTTTCTTAATCATCTGAACTCCCGTCGGAGCATAGGGCAACTACATGAGATCTCCACCCTACCCTGGCTTGATCAATCATGGACAACTCTCGCCACTACCTGTCAGCCTCTTTCATGTCATCATGTTTGGTTCATCGCTTTGTCCCAGACGGTCTCCCACTTCTTCGTTTGCCAGGTGGTATCCATGTTAATGTTGGGCACGGATGCCTCGTTTATTCCACTCGCAGAACGTGTGCTAGCCATTCCCAGCGTGTTCTTTTCACTTCTTGATTCATATTGTTAACTCCTGCCTTCTGACGACTTCTTTGTACGTAACGTCTAGATCCCAACGCTTGTTTAGAATCTTCTTAAGACAGCGACCTTCAAATCCTCTAAGTTGGTTTTCTTTCTTTATCTTGTAGTACATTTTCCACCTATCTGCTTCATTCAAGATCGGCATAACATGTTTTCTTCAAGATATGATTTTTTTGGGTTTCTGTAACCGTGTGTCGCTGATAGTACTTTCTGTGGGGAAGATTCTAGTAAAACATATCATCATAATTATCATCATAGTTATATTTATTATTATTATCATCATCATCATTATCAGTAGTATCATCATCATCAGTATTATCGTGAAAATAATTTTCACTATCATATTCATTGTCATCAGTACCATCATCATCAGTATCATCATCATTTTCATTAACGTCACTATCAGCAATATCATCATCATTTTCATAATCATCAGTATTATCAACATTTGCACTATCATTATCAGTATTATCGTCATTATGTTTATTATCATTGTCATCTGCATTATCATCACCATCATTTTCATAACCATCAGTATTAGCGTCGTCATCATCATTCTCATTATCATTCCCATCATTATCATCAGTATTATCGTTATCATCACCATCATCATCATCATCATCATCTTAAAAATATATCAGTTTGCGTATGAATACGCCCAGAGCCCCTTATCCTTACAATTTTGGAATCGTCGATTATAGCTGCATGGTAGTCGAACTATTCAACTGATATTGGTAACGTCAGCACGTCTTAGAGGGCGCTGTGATACGAGTGGAGCGAATATGGGGGTGTCCCGATTGCAGTGAAACTGATTCCATGAACAGAAAAAAAATATCATCATCATCTTTATCATCATTATCAGTATTCATCATCATTACTTTCATCACAATTATCTTCATCATTATCTTCTTCATCATCATCTTCATCATTATCTTCCTCATTATCGTCCTCATTATCGTCCTCATCGTCATCATCATTAGCCACATATCATAATCATAATTATCTTCATCATTATCTTCCTCATTATCGTCCTCATTATCGTCATCATCGTCATCATCTTTAGCCTCATATCATAATCATAATTATCTTCATCATTATCTTCATCATCGTATCATTATCTGCACCATAATCACCATTTCCTTTATCATTATTATCTTCACCATGATCGTAATTATTTTCATCATCATCATCATCATCATCGTCATCATCATCATTATATTCATCATTGTAATCATTGTAATCATCATCATTATCTTCATCATTATCTTCATTATCATCACCATTATCTTCATCATCATCATTATCTTCATCATTATCTTCATCATCATCATCATAATTATCTTCATCGTCGTTATCACCATCATCATCGTGATCATCACTATCATCATTATCTTCACCATAATCACCATAATCATCATTACCTTCATCATCATCATAGTCATCATCATAGTCATCATCATCTTCATTATCGTCATACAGACAGACAGACAGACAGACAGACAGACAGACAGGAGATGAGATGAGATGAGATGATGAGATGATGAGATAGAATATCAAAGACTTGTTTTGTTATTTTCTACCGGTTCGAAATACAATGAAACAGCTTTTCACGGTTAACCTGAAATGTAAAATATTTATATAATTCCAATGTAACGTTCTTGAGAGTAACAATTCTAAGTTTCAGCATCGATCCAATAACAGCACAAACTTAGTGTCATGAAGAACTTCTGAATATTGCTCACATATCCTGATAACGAGTCTGTGACGTAAGTTGTCAGCGCTGCAAGTTCGTTCAGGAATAAGAAGCCTGTAATGTTATACTGATCGGCCTGGTGAAAGCTGCCATAATTTTATGCAAAATTCATAAATAGTAAGCAAAAAGGATTAAGATATATAATTCTAGGTCTCGAAGAAGTAAAAATCTGTCCTAAATACATGATGGGAGAGTAAAAATTATGATATAAAGTTGACGATAAAATAAATATAATTTGAGTTATTGAGTCATTCATTGGTTATCATCATTGCATTCAGAGCATGTCCATAGGTGCTCAGATCCCCTCCTCAGCAAGTCTCGCAGTGCCCAGTGACCGATGACTCCAGTTCTGTGTTGGTTGATAAGTCTTCTTACACGCCCACTAAGTTTCTCGTTTCTGACTGTGCCCATCTTAACTCTCATCTCTTTCATCCGAAGGAGTGACGTGGACTTGTGTTTGTCGAAGTCCTGCGCCCAAATTGATGATGTCCGCCCTATCCATTTTTTGACCGTCTTCGACGACAGCACACCTAGCCAGCCTGTCCGCGCTTTCATTTCCCCGTTCACTTGCATGTCCAGGAGAGTAGACAAAGGTGACTGCGTATCGCTGACTTATGTAACGACTCTACCCACTGCCTGAGTACAGAGCCCGCCTCCACTTTTCTTATCGTGCTCATCGAATCACTCAGTATGCAGGCGTTGGTATATTACTGTGACTCCATCCAGATGAATGCCCTGATCTCTGCCAACATCTCCATCGTCATGCTACTTGTGGTTCACATCGCTGTCTTCTCTGACTATTCTGCCCGCCGAGTGTTCTGCAAATGCCCATGCTTTCCTTTGGTGTCGTATTATTATCCGTCTGTATAGATGACTGCACCTTCCTCGTCAGTATTGTCCCAGATTAAGGCGTTGACCTCCATATCAACAACGACTGGATTCTACTCCCGGCATCTCCCGTCGAGTGTGACAATAAACTGAGAATGCTCCCCTGAATGATGTAAGCACCGGTATCCACTCCTCGCTAATGTTGATACTGGTAAGCCCATTTATGTTTGACAACACCTCCTGCGTGGCGGACCAATGAATTGCATTTTTTTTTTAGCCTGTCACCTTCCTCTCTGTTGATATCATTTTTGAATTATTGAAATACATATAAATATATATTTTCAACAATTCTTACTTCAATTAATGCTGAGATGTACATTTTAAAAAAGTGGCAGACATTTGTGAGCGCACTATATATTTATTGTACGTCACGGGCGCCTTTTCTACCTCGTCACTAACCACGCCCATCTTTCTGTATATGCAGCCCTGCTCTGATTCCGCAGTTTAAAAAATAAAAATAAAATGGAGAATAATAAACGGCCGGAAATAATCACACGAGATGTAGCTAACATAATGAACCAATGAAATCATCGAAAATCTAATAGTGCAAATGCAGGAACAAAAATCCATATTTCTAGAAAGACATGTACAATTATAGCATAATGAATTCTGTTTTAGTAATTACTGTATAGGAAAAATGTAGAGCAAGCCAGTCTCTGTATGAATAGTGGATTATTACCACGTAATTAATACAGAGGTTGCCAATAACATGGTGATTAGAGCTAGGTACTGGTAGTAAAATGATCAGGCTTCGATCCAAACTTGTACTCTCTTCGCCAGATTTCTAAAGGGGAAAAAAACGTATATATATCAATGAAAGGACGGATATCCGGTTCGATGAATTGGAGAGTGGGCGGATATAATGCACATGCCTCCCTCCAAAAAGTTGTGGTCTAATGATGTAAAGTTGAATAAATTCACTACTCTACCATAATATATTATATTTCTTTAAAGTAAAGGAAAGAAAAATAATAACACTCACTCTCCGTAAAGTAAAGGGAATGTGATTATGGAGTTATTTTCTCATGCATTATCATTGGACTCCGAACAACACTTTAGGTACTCAGATCCCCTCCTCAGTAAGTCTCGCAATGTTCAGCGACGGACGACTTATCTTCAAGGCATTATCCCAATTTTGGGGTCTGTCGGGGGTACTTATAAGATCAGAGAATAATGGCCGCTTGTCCAGTGCAGTCGTGATTATGTGTTCGGGTCTGAATTTTTATTTCATCCTCGATAAAAAAAAAAAAAGTAAAAAGATGTTAGACTCTGCCGGGATTCGAACGAGTTCTCCTGGTTTGAAGTTCCACAAGTTCGGCCACTCGATCTGTTAAGTTAGAACTGATAGACGTTAATTCAGTGCTCAATAGGAAAAAATATGTCAAATATAATACGCAATGGGAGCCGCAATAGCTCAGTGGTTAGTGAACTGGACTACAAAGGACAAGAGGTAGGGTTCGATCCCAACCGACGGCTTCCAGGTTCACCCAGCCTTTAATGGGTACCAGATTTTTATCTGGGAAAGTAAAGCGGCACGGGCGTAATACCGATCACATTACCCCAAAAATCATGTGCTGAAGGTCTATAAAATTTATGGTCACTAACACCATATTCCGTATACGCCACTTGGCGTGACGGGGACACTTTACTTTTTCTTTTAATTAATACGCAATCCATGCCTCTATTTACGACTCACTTTTTTCAATTGACTGGACATGGTAATGTCGGGATAGAAACGTGTCATATGACGTCACGAAATGTTAGACAAATATAATTAGTTTACAGAATAATAAACATCAAATTGTATATAGAAGCTTTACTAAACAGGACCACAAAATAACAAACGTTTCGACCAAAGAATGCTGCCAATACATTTTTTTCCCACGTTGTACATGATATTATATTTTTGTGGCCATCTTCATAATTAAATAAGAGTCGTCATCAGTAGTTGAAAAAATAATAAAACAGATGATATTTGAGACAACATTTGTGTGCAGACAGAGAGCTGTGCGAAAATATCTCTTTGATCGACGCAGTCACAGATAGGGACATTAATAAACTAAATTGGGCCTGATTCAAAATATGGGATGGCGTCAAAACAAGATTACAACCAATGTGGCCATTATCAGCTTGCAGGGATCACAAGCGTGAAACGAGGACGAACCGAGTTCTAAAGCCTCGACTTGGGAGGACGGTGGACGTTTTTATTGATTGATTCGATGAGCCAGTTATTGGTTAGTTCAATAGTTCACTCTGTAGGAGCGCGTCGTTTGTCCCAGGGACCATTCATACAGGCGTTAACTTATACAACAAGTTGTACTAGAGCAGGGGGGAAGAAAGACGGGGGATACTTTTATATATAGAGTGGATGATAAAAAAAAATATGAAGATGCCGTTGAGGGCCGGATACTGTCACTTATAACATTGATGTTCGCATATTCATATATATATTATACAGGGTGTTTATAATTTTATTTTTGAAATTACGTCACGGATTGATGAAATTTACGTCATGATATTCTGTGCCCACAATCCCGTCTATAGCATAACACAACAAAAGTAAAGTACCCCCGTCACGCCAAATGGCGTATAGGGAATATGGAGTCTAATGGCCTGCCCGTTTACCAGACCTAACTGCGACTGACTATTATCTGTGGGGTACGATGAAAGGTAAAGTTTTATCTAAATAAGCCCTCAAACAGTTAAAGACTTGAAGACATAAATCGTCACCCAGACCCAACAAATATCACCGGTCATTATCCAGAAGGTTTTCGAATAATATGAAGAGGTGAGACAACAAATGTCTTGAGGCCCGTGGTGGACATTTTGAACACATGCTGTACACACAACTTCATAGTGTGAACAACCACTTTACCCAATACAAGCCAGGCAAGAGCAGTAGTGTCTTGATGAATAATACAAATTTACGTTACAATTTTCCGTAACTTATAAAATATGTTCACTGCACACATACATGCACACTAGACATGCGACCTTTATTCTTCTGTTTGTTCGATGACTACGCCTTTTCATCGCTTGAAAAGTCATTATTTATGTGTAGAAGCGTTGCGTTGTACTTTACAGGAAGGTGCATTATTTGAGCCTGCTGGCCCAAGGCAACTATCATCGTGTATGACATCTCTTAATGATGGGTTGTTTTTACTCTAAAGTCCTACACGAATCGCTTTTGGACTGGCTATCACAGGAGAAGGGAACAGTCAAATAATTGCAGTGCTGCGGTAAAGCTGGTAGATAGATTTGGTTAATAGATTCAGGATATATTTTATTGATAGATTCAGGATAGATTTGGTTGATAGATTCAGGATAGATTTGGTTAATAGATTCAGGATAGATTTGGTTGATAGATTCAGGATAGATTTGGTTAATAGATTCAGGATAGATTTGGTTGATAGATTCAGGATAGATTTGGTTAATAGATTCAGGATAGATTTGGTTGATAGATTCAGGATAGATTTGGTTAATAGATTCAGGATAGATTTGGTTGATAGATTCAGGATAGATTTGGTTAATAGATTCAGGATAGATTTGGTTGATAGATTCAGGATAGATTTGGTTGATAGATTCAGGATAGATTTGGTTGATAGATTCAGGATATATTTTGGTTGATAGATTCAGGATAGATTTGGTTGATAGATTCAGGATAGATTTGGTTGATAGATTCAGGATAGATTTGGTTTATAGATTCAGGATAGATCTGGTTGATAGATTCTGGATATATTCAACAGATTCTGTATAGATTTGGTTAATAGATTCTGGATAGATTTGGTTGACAGATTCTTGCGCCAACAGTTAGCTATGAGTTGCTGACTACTTTTAACCATAACGCTACCAGGCGCCTTCACCCCTGTAATAATTCGAGATGTGATGAATGCATTATGTATATGGATTCAAGATCGGATGAATTAATTAGTTGTATTTATTCAGAATGTTATGTGTGAATTAGATAATGTATTCAAAATATAGAAAATGAATTAAGCGAGTGGATTGAAAATGTGGATAATTAATAATATAGATTTAAAATGTGGAGAATAATAAGTTTAAGCGTAATTATGACTGTTTATATTGCTTACAACATTCGCTGCCTTAAGAATATTTACTGAATGTTGCCCGACTTTCATCTATCCAGACCCTGCTCCACCTCTCCGCGGTGCCTCCAGTAACAGACTAACCTGTCTAGTCTGGCCAAGCGAGCAGGGATCGAAGAGGGAAGACAACCCGGTACTCAAAAACGTCGTGCTGAAGTCGGATGTGTTGGGCCGAAAGGCGCAGATATCACAGTGTTACACTGCAAACTACAACACAACGCAATCACGTCCACTTAACGTTTTTTTAAGGGCGGATGACGAAGAGGAAGTCTAAAGTCTACGAATACTCTAGAATATTTTAGTCATCGAGCGAACGCACCCATCCATCCATTCTTGTTCATTTTCCTCCCAGGCCGACGACGGTGTATAGGGCGGAAGTCTTAGCAAATCGTCAGGAATGGAGAACTAAGCCTGGCATGGGCTTGTTTATTTTTGTAACGCAATCACAGATAATTTAATTACGGTCAGTAAAGATCGAAATATTAATTTAATCCCGTATTGAATAACGAGTATAAAGCTGGTTTGTTTATAGAAGAGTAGAGATATTAAACTGAGTAGAGTTCCCTATTCGCGCCATCGCTACTGATCACAAGGGCCAGGGTTTGCTTTCTAGATATGATCACCCCCCCCCCCACCCCCTACCCCTTTCTCCAACCTTAATGGGTATGGAATTCATAATGTTTCCATCAAAAGGTACCAGAGGTTTTAATCTGGGGGAGTAGGGCGGCCTGGCTTTATACCGACCATATCGTTATTTTTAAAAAAAATGTGACGTTATTTCATGAAAGATAGGAATCATGACATTTTCCCCTATGCACCTTAATTACTTGATTGTAGGATAATTAAATGTGTCTCAAAAAAGGAACCATATCTTTCTCCTCCCGACCTTCCCCCTATCTCTGCTAAAGGAATGGATAGTTCTTGTCGTCATTCGTCCTTGGCGTTAGGTGGACATAACTGTTTTGTGTTGTGCTTTATTTACGTCTTTGTGCCTAGCATATCCGACACCAGCACGGGGTTTTTGAGTACCGGGTTGTCTTTCCTTTTCGGTCCTTACTCACTTTGCCAGACTATAATAGTTAGTCTGCTACTGGAAGCACAGAGAAGAGGTGGAGTAGGGTCTGGATGGTTTTGCTTCACCGATCCATGCTCAAGCCATCAGCTATGAGTCGCTGGAAGCTTTCAGCTCTGTTGCTGTCTGCTGCTTCGTCTGCATGTAAGAAACAATTTACTTCTGGCAGGTGGGTGTTCTCTCTTCCTTCTACTGGTACGGCAGTCAGTGTCCCGGGGCGCCCTCTATCGTCTTGTAGATCAACACCAAATTTCCCTTATTTCGTGACGTTCATGGCCATGCTTTGCAGTGTGTCCCAGGTCTGGCGAACACTATTCATCTATGTTTCTCCTGTCTTTTGCCACACTGTCCTTGTCCTGGCTATCGTTTGAGACCCCTCAAAAGTATACAGCATGGCGATTCTTGTGATCGCTTCTTGGTGTTTAATGAGTGCATATGTTATCAAGCCCCAATTCTATGCTTATGTGGTAGAACATGCAGCATGCTCATTTCTAATGAATGTTCCGTGTTTTTTTGTTTTTATCTCAACATCGCATAGACGACGCAAAGTTAAATTCGTGTCGTCGAATGTGTTCAAACATAACTACAAATCATTGGCCGTGTTCCTTCTGTATTGCATGAAATATACGTAATGCCACCGGTAAATGTTAGCATGAATTGCCTCTTAGTAATTACTTCTAGGGTAAGAAGGACTATCTACAACACAGTCTTCATTCAAATATTGTGCTATTAATATTGGACCTGGACGACAAACACAAGAAGAGAAAAAAAAAAACACCACAGAAATTAAATATGTTAGACGCATAACAGGAAACAGCCTGAGAGGCAAGATCAAATGTGAAGAATTAAAAAGAAAACTAGTAATAATTATCGCCATTAAACACATAAAGAAAGATCAAATAAAATTGTTTGATCGCGTGATGGAAAGATCAAAATACAACACAACGAGCCTTTAATTAAACGCTGCAAAAACACCAGACTCAAAGATGGATCACCAAAAAAAGATAGATTGGTGGAATATTAGATAACACTAGGAAACATAGTAGCAGGAGAGGCGAACAGAAGGGCAGAAAACTGCGAAATGCACTCCCCTTGACTCTAAAAGGCAAATGAGGATGAGTAAAAATAATTACAGCAAAATTACCACTTCAGTAAATAGATAACCAGCGCCTGTATGACCTTTTCGTCATCTTCGTCTATGTTTACCCTTCAATTATTTCCCTCAGTTGTTTGATCTCTAAAGGACGATAAGCTAACAAGCGTATGTTGCCCGGTTTACGGTGAACGTCTTACATCAGCGCCTTTTGATGTAACAGTAAACACATCAGAATGGAACATCAAAGTCCATGTTGTGAAAAGGATTATAATTGCAGGTTCATATATTCGTCTTTGCTTCTCTGTTTTACTTTTCACCTGTTTATTCTTTTATTCGATTTCGAGCTACAGTGGGAGTTAGTAAATGGCATTAAAGGAGAAGCTGTATTGAACCTGCTGTGATGAATGTGAAGAAAGACATGCCGGACCGAAAGGCGCAGATACTTTAGTTTCCTGTAAGGCAATCAGTTGTCACGCCCACTTGAAATGTCGCACGATTTTGTCCACAAGCTAAAATGTTATATTGTCCCACCCCTATATTTTATACAGTCCCATTCCCATCTTTTATACATTCCCACTTCTATTTTATGCTGTCCCACTCTTATATTGTATACTGTACCTTCCTCTATTTTAAAAACTGTCCCACTACTGTCTATCTATCTATCTATCTATCTATCTATCTATCTATCTATCTATCTATCTATCTATCTATCTATCTATCTATCTATCTATCTATCTATCTATCTATCTATCTATCTATCTATCTATCTATCTATCTATCTATCTATCTATCTATCTATCTATCTATCTATCTATCTGTCTATCTGTCTGTCTGTCTGTCTGTCTGTCTGTCTGTCTGTCTGTCTGTCTGTCTGTCTGTCTGTCTGTCTGTCTGTCTGTCTGTCTGTCTGTCTGTCTGTCTGTCTGTCTGTCTGTCTGTCTGTCTGTCTGTCTGTCTGTCTGTCTGTCTATTAACCTTTCGAGCCGTAACCGGCCCATAGGGCATTGACCCAGATACTCTTGCTCTTATCTAAATTTTTATTCTAACAGTTTTCATTCCTTGTAAAGATCTTTTATCAAATCTCGTCATTTGTCTCTGTTCTACTATATTTAGAAGCATCTTATTTCCCCCTTTTTATTCTCTCCTTGCTGGCCACTGTGGTTTCTTGTGTTCATTTCTTCTGTAGAATTTCTTTGTTTTCTTTTGTCTTTGTCCTCACATTTTCTTCTATCGGGTTTCGTTGTTTTCTTGTGTCTTTGTCTCCACATTTTTTTGGTCCTTGTCTTTACATTCTCTTCTGTAGGATTCTTTGTTTCTTGCGTTTTTATCTTTACATTTTGTTGTATATGATTCCATCTGTTTTCTTGTGTCCTTTTCTGCACATTTTCTTCTGTAGAATTTCTGTATTTTATTGTGTTCTTATCTTCATATTTCTTTCTAAATGATTTCTTTATTTTGTTCAGGACGCCTTATATTTCTTTGATTACCCCCAACCCCACTATGTAGCAAGACATAAAAGTGTTGTCAACGCCGATGCTAGATAAATCTGTGGTTGCCTTAACTGGAAACTTTTTTCCCAAAGTTACCGTTCCCTCTGTTATCAAATCATTCTCACCGATTTACCTAGCAAGTGTACCCTATTATATTTTAGCTTCCTTCATCTTATTTTTCCTTCATCTTATTTTTCCTCCATCGTATTTTTCCTCCATCTTATTTTTCCTTCATCTTATTTTTCCTCCATCTTATTTTTCCTCCATCTTATTTTTCCTCCATCTTATTTTTCCTCCATCTTATTTTTCCTCCATCTTATTTTTCCTTCATCTTATTTTTCCTTCATCGTATTTTTCCTCCATCTTATTTTCCTTCATCTTATTTTTCCTCCATCTTATTTTTCCTCCATCTTTTTTTTCCTTCATCTTATTTTTCCTTCATCTGATTTTTCCTTCATCTTATTTTTCTGTCATATTAAACTACACACATTAATGTCTGTTGTAAAGTCATGTTATTTCTACAGCTTTTCTCTTATAGCGGTATCAATTTCTCTTATAACATTCGCGGTTCGACTAAGGTATCTCTCTTATAGTAACAATCAATTTTTTTTTAATAAAGTGAGGTTTCCGTCTCATGCTCCTCTCTTATGGCGACATTACTTTCTCTTATAAAGCTGACGGTTTGTCTAAGGCTTTTCTCTTATAACCACGTCTTCTCTTATAACCATGTCAATCACAGTGTTACACCTTCTCTTCTAGTTAAATCTGATCTTGTTAATGTTCCCGGTAACAAAATAGGATCAAGATTTAACCCTGTTAATGTTCCTCGTTGCAAAATAGGATCAAGATTTAACCCTGTTAAATTTCCTCGTTGCAAAATTAGATAAAGATTTAACCCTGTTAATGTTCCTCGTTGAAAAAATAGATAAAGATTTAACCCTGTTAATGTTCCTCGTTGAAAAAATAGATAAAGATTTAACCCTGTTAATGTCTCCCGTGACAAAATGGGATGCAATTTAGCCATGTTAATGTCCCCCGTACCAAAATGGGATACAATTTAGCCCTGTTAATGTCTCCCGTGACAAAATGGGATATGATTTAGCCCTGTTAATGTCCCCCGTGACAAAATGGGATACAATTTAGTCCTGTTAATGTCTCCCGTGACAAAATGGGATACAGTTTAGCCCTGTTAATGTCTCCCGTGATAAAATGGGATACAGTTTAGCCCTGTTAATGTATCCCGTGACAAAATGGGATACAGTTTAGCCCTGTTAATATCTCCCGTGACAAAATGGGATACAATTTAGTCCTGTTAATGTCTCCCGTGACAAAATGGGATACAATTTAGTCCTGTTAATGTCTCCCGTGACAAAATGGAATATGATTTAGCCATGTTAATGTCCCCCGTGACAAAATGGGATACAATTTAGTCATGTTAATGTCTCCCGTGACAAAATGGGATACAGTTTAGCCCTGTTAATGTCTCCCGTGATAAAATGGGATACAGTTTAGCCCTGTTAATGTCTCCCGTGACAAAATGGGATGAAATGTAACCATGTTAATGTACAGCTTGACCCAAAAATGGGATAAAAATTTAACTATAACATCAAGTAAAAGAAAATGGTGAACTTCAAAATATATAAACCGACAACATATCAGCAGATGGGGTAGGTTGTTATACAACTGTAGCCCTTCGGCGTGTGAGAAAACCAATAAGTTGCTTGCTTGCTCGCTTGTTTGCTCGCTCGCTTGTTTGCTTGCTTGCTTGCTCGCTTGCGTTCGCCCGATAAATAAAGGAGTACACCTCATCGTCATCCGCCATTAAAAGGACGTTAAGTGGGCGTGTCTACGTTGTATTGTGGTTTGCAGTATAACTGTTATATTTGCGCCTTTCAGCCCAACACATCTGACTTCAGCATGACATTTCTGAGTACCGGGTTGTCGTTCCCTCTTCGATCCTTACTCGCTTGGCCAGACTAGACAGGTTAGTCTGTTACTTGAGGCACCACGGAGAGGTGGAGCAAGGGTCTGGATGGTTCTGGTTCAACGATCCTGGCGCAAGCCATCAGCTGTGGGTCGCTGACAACTTCCAGCTCTGGTGCTGTGAGGCGCGCCTTCACCACCAACCAATAATGTATACAAGCCAGTCCTATTAGTTGACGCCACATCCACATTCTATTCGTTTTCCTTTCTTCGTGACGTTGATGTTATGATCAAAGTCAAAACATATGTTTTCTATTTCATTGTTTTATTAATATTATTTTTTTAAAAATTGAGTTTATTTATTACATTATTAGTGAACCAGATATGATCAAGATCTACTACACGTCTACGCAGTATCCCTGGAAAAAGACTAACCAGTCTGACTAAGAGAATAGAAAGTCACCAGACGATTCTCCTTTTCGTTAATAACTTTTAAAGTGACACTCTTATTCTTCTTCTTCTTCTTCTACCTTTCAGCTCCCCGTGGAGCATCGGTTTTCAACAAACACTTTCCAAGTCGTTCTGTTCTGTTTCTTGCCATTCGTTTAAGATCATCCTGTCTTCCCCATCATCTTATTGTCCGCTTCCATCTTTCTTCTCCAAGCATATTTTAGTCTTCCTCTTTGTTTTTTTCCTTGGGGATTTCAAAAAGGGTATGTTGTGTAATACTCTCAGTTGACTTCCGCTTTGTGTGTCCTATGCAATGACATTAACATTCAAATGACATTAAGTGAACATAATTAGCGCTGTGTTGCTGTTTGCAACCAGCAACGATATCTACACATTTCGACCCTTAACATCCGACATCACCACGGCATTTCTGATATCATGTTTCTTCTCTTAGGTCCGAGCTCCCTTGGCCAGATTATTTATTATACTAATTATTATTTTTATTTAGCTGGAGTAAACTATTCATTATTTCTAGTGCTCTCATATAATAAGTTATGGGTCGCTGACCGCTTTCAGCTTTATGCGTTGTCCATTATCTTAGCGCCCAGCAATATAACTTCTAGAGAACTAATTACATGAAAAATTAGAGATGATGATCGCCTCCGCTATAAGTAAGCCATCACGACACTAAATAAATATAGACATTGAAATCGATTAGTGGATAATAAGATGAATAAACTTTCATTAATTTAATCTTGTAAAGGACAAACTGCATTAAGTTATTTTAGAAACAAACTGAAAATAATCCTTGTCCTGCACTTTATTTTTATCTTTTTTTCTCCATCACATTCCGTCACACGTCGCAAACTATCTTTCGTCTCAGGCCTCGCTAGCCAGCTCGCAATTTTGTCGCCAGATATAATGACTCGTGACAGAAGCCTCTTTCACAGTTTGCTTTGACCGAAGGGGTTAGAATAACCCGGGAGATCTCAAACAAGGAAATACTTTTCTCTCATTTTAGACACAGTATTCTGCGCTGCTAGTTAGTTGGTCAGTTTGTGGAATTCCAGGATACATTTCTATTACTTCTTGTGGTGTGTATTTCATGTGTAGTTACTTTTAACACTTAAAGTTCTGAGATATTATTATTACTAATTAATATGGATTTCTTTCAAATATTATAAATGTACAGAGTTTTCTTATCAGGAAAGCGATTGGAGAGCTACAGGGTATGGTTGAAGTATTTTCTTCCTCTTGTGTAACGCAGCTTTTATATGATTCAACTACTGAAAGTTTTCTTAAATGTTATTTAGAGCCAGTCTTAACTTATTGATGTGAATTATGGACAATAGGACAACAGACAATGAAATCACTGGAGTCTGTAGAAATGTGGTTTTACAGAAGAATGTTGAGAATACCTTTGACAGCTAAGAAGAGTAATGAAAACGTTCTAGAAGAGGCCAAAGCAAAAAAAAAAAAGGTGCTAATTTCAAATATTAGGAAGAAACAATCATCATTGTTTGGCCAAGTAATGAGAAGGGGGAAAGTGGAATATATTGTGACAATTGGGAAAATTGAAAGATGAAGAGATAGAGGGAAGCAAAGAGAAAAGATACCAGACAGCTTTAGAGAATGGCTTGGCAGAAGGTCAACAACAGAAATGATAAATAACTGTCGAGATCGAAAGTTGTGGAGAGACATGATCACCTACGCCAGCAGGCCCGGTACTTGACGATGACTGAAAGTTTATTAATCTTATTAACCACTAATCGATTTCAATGTTTATAGTTAATAAGTGACGTGATGGCTTACTAGCGGAGGCGGTCATGCATCTCAAATTTTTCATGTAATTAGTTCTCTAGAAGTTCTATTGCTGGGGGGGGGGGGGCTAAGATGACGGACAACGCATAAAGCTGAAAGCGGTCGGCGACCCATAACTAACCAATGAGAGCATTATAAATAATCAATAGTTTACTCCAATTAGATGGATCTGTAATTATAATGAATAATCTGGCCAAGGGAGCTCGGACCAAAGCGAAGAAACATGATATCTAAAATGCCGTGTGATGTCGGTTGTTTGGGTCGAAATGTGTAGATATCGCCGCTGGTTGCAAACAACGACACAGCGCAAACTACGACACAGCGAAAAATTACCCCCACTTAATGTCACTTTAAAAGTGTGTTACGAAAAGGATGATTGTCTATTTACACCCTACTCCCTTAGACTAGTTAGTGTTTGTCCAGGGACACTTGACGTGTCGTCGACTCATCTTAATCGCCCGTTCCTGTAAATACGTTAAATGGCGTACATTCGTAGTGGCGTTGTTTAAAGAGAAGGCACGATATATCTTCCTTTAGAGCCGACGTCAGCACGGCATTATGCGACGCCTTACCTCTTTGGTCACGCTACCGCTGGGTCACGTTACCGCTGCGCCACGCTATCGCTGGGTCACGCTACCGCTGGGTCACGCTGCCCGTGGGCCACACTACCGCTGGACCACACTACCGCTGGGTCACGCTACCGTTGGGCCACGCTATCGCTGGGCCACGCTACCGCTGGCCCACGCTACCGCTGGCCACAATACCGCTGGCCCACAATACCGCTGGGCCATACTAATCTCCAGGTCCGCCACGAGAAGGTACAGTATGATCTTGATCAGGTTTAGGTCATTGATCCTAACGCAAGCAGTCGGCTATGAATCGCCGACCCCTTTTATTTAATTTACTATTGGGCATATAATTATGGACAACAGGACAACAGACAAGAACATTACTGGAGTCTGTAGAAATGTGGTTTTACAGAAGAATGTTGAGAATACCATGGACAGCTAAGAAGAGTAATGAAAACGTTCTGAAAGAGGTCAAAGCAAAAAGAGAGCTAATTTCCAATATTAGGAAGAAACAATCATCATTTTTTGGCCATGTAATGAGAAGAGTACAGCTGGAATATATTGTAACAACTGGGAAAATTGAGGGACGAAGAGATAGAGGGAAGCAAAGAGAGAAAATACCAGATAGCTTAAGAGAATGACTTGGCAGAAGGTCTACAACAGAAATGATAAAGAACTGTTGAGATCGAAAGTTGTGGAGAGACATGATCACCTACGCCAGCAGGCCCGGTACTTGATGATGATTGGGCATATTCTTATGTTCAGTTTTCTTCTTTTTTCACTCATCATCATCATCATCATCATCAACTGACGTCTCCACATCGAAGTTTGGCTACGATGGAGCACCATTCTGCTCTGTCTCTTGCTTTGACGGTGCAGGTTGTCATAGACTGATGGGACTCGTCCATGTTAATTTTGGTTTGCCTCTGCCTCTTTTACCTTGTATTTTCCCCTCAAGTATTACTTTTAGTAAGCTGTTGTGTCTTTTAACATAGCCAAAAAATCGGATTTTTCCTTTTTGAACTGTGTTTAGTAGTTCTCTTTACATTTTTAGTTGTTTTAAGACTTCATCGTTTGTTTTTCTTTCCTTCCATCCATTTCTACCTATTCTTCTATATATCCACATTTCAAAGGCTCCCTATTCTCTTTTCTGTTTTCTTGTCTAATGTCCATGTTTCTGCACCATATAGTAATGTTGAGAAGACATAACATTTTGCTATTCTCACTATTAAATGTAAAAGTAAAAAAGTAAAGTACCCCCCGTCACGCCAAGTGGAGTATAGGGAAATATGGTGTTACTGACCCTATATTTTACAGACCTTCAGCACATGATTTCTGGGGTAATGTGGTCAGTATTACGCCCGTGCTGCTTTACTTTCCCAGAAAAAAATCCGGTACCCATTTAAGGCTGGGTGAACCCGGAAGCCGTCGGTTGGGATCGAACCCTACCCCTTGTCTGTGGTAGTCCACTTCACTAACCACTGAGCTATCGCGGCTCCCTACTATTAAATGTACTGCGTTATATTTCTATTCTGTTATACTCTTTGTATTCTGCTTCCCCTCCCCAGTTATAACCTATCATTGGAACATAGACTATCAACAAGAGATGCAACCATTTTTGTAAATGAAAACATAACAAAGCATCCATCGAAGCTATTGTCTTTAGTAGCGAAGTGGTTAGTGTCACATTATTAGTCAAGGGTTCACCTTTCCAAATAAGACCGACACAACTGCGACATTCACTCAGCCTAATTCAGTAGGTATAACATTTGTTATTATGCAATTCTACCTATACACAAACACAAAACCCAGCACAAACACAAAACTTAGACTATTCAAATCAAATGTACTATCAACCCTTACGTATGCGTGTGAAAGCTGAAAAACAACAAGAGATATAGAAACAAAGTTGAACGCATTCGAAAATAAATGTCTAAGGAAAATACTTGGTATAGCGTGGAACGAATTAAAAACAAACGAGGAAATTAGAGAAATCGCCAATCAACCACTAATATCTTCAGTAATAAAGAAAAGACGATGGTCATATGTTGGACATGTGATGAGAAGAGATAATAACCGAATAGCAGAGCAAGTCCTCATATGGGAAACAACAGTAAGAGAAAAAGAGGAAGACCCAGAGAGACACTGAGAAGAACATTGATGAGAGAGGCAAGAGCAGCAGGAATCGGCTCCCTCAATGAAATAGAGCTGCTTGCACAGAACAGAGACAGATGGCGAGATTTGATAAAATATCTTTAAAAGAATTGAAAACTGCTAGAACAAAAATTCAGATAAGAGAAGGAGTATCGTGGTCTACGCCCTACGGGCCGGCTACAGCTCGAAAGGTCAATAGATAGATATAATTCTACCTATAAAGTATACTTGATCCATAAAAGGGATTATTGGCCATAAAATGATATGATCACAAATTAACATTAACACTGTGTAACTGTTCTTCCATAGCACAAAATTAACATTAACACTGTGTAACTGTTCTTCCATAGCACAAAATTAACATTAACACTGTGTAACTGTTCTTCCATAGCACAAAATTAACATTAACACTGTGCAACTGTTCTTCCATAGCACAAAATTAACATTAACACTGTGCAACTGTTCTTCCATAGCACAAAATTAACATTAACACTGTGCAACTGTTCTTCCATAGCACAAAATTAACATTAACACTGTGCAACTGTTCTTCCATAGCACAAAATTAACATTAACACTGTGCAACTGTTCTTCCATAAAAAAAAGTAAAGAGTAAAGACCCCCGTCACGCCAAGTTACGTATAGGGAATATGGTGTTAGTGACCATAATTTTTACAGACTTTTGGCACATGATTTTTGGGGTAATGTGGTCGGTATTACGCTCGTGCCGCTTTACTTTCAAAAAGTCCCGTACCGATTTAAGGCTGGGTGTACCTAGAAGCCGTCGATCTGGATCGAACCCGACATCTTGTCCTTTGTAGTCCAGTTCACTAACTACTGAGCTATCGCGGCTCCAACGTTCTTCCATAGCAAAAGCTAAATAAATGACAGATGTGACTCAAACGTAATACAAGTACTCAATAGCATGAAAGAACTATCATCATCAAGCACCTGCCTGCTGGCATAGGTGATCATGTCTCTCCACAACTGTCGATCTCGACAGTTATTTATCATTTCTGTTGTTGACCTTCTGCCAAGCCATTCTCTTAAGCTGTCTGTTATCTTTTCTCTTTGATTCCCTCTATCTCTTCGTTCCTCAATTTTCCCTGTTGTCGCAATATATTCCAGCTGTTCCCTTCTCTTTGCATGGCTAAAAAATTATGATTTTCTTTTCCTAATTTTTAAAATTAGCTCTCTTTTTGCTTTGACCTCTTTCAGAGCGTTTTAATTGCTCTACTTATCTAATTCCCGCTACTGAATACATAAAGAAACAACAGATACAATGTGTTTTGCCACGTAGTAAGACAGAAAGCACCAAACAAAACACGATTCTTTAATAAACACTGCGAGAACACTTCTACCCAAGGGTGTACAACGTAAGAGATAAGTTGATAAAATATTAGAAACACTTGGAAACATAACAACAGAGGCCAACAGAAGAGCAAACGACCGCAAATTATATTTCCCTTCGTGGCTGAAAGACAGATGAGGAAGGAAAGAAGATACATATATATACAAATATATTATATTTATGTACTAATATATGTGACAGAAGCAGACAAGTGAGCAAGCACAATGGTGCTGGATAGGTGGCACAGTAAGTGGAAGGCAATAGAAAGTATTTAACGAAAATCTTGTTTTGGAAAGCACCAAGTGTGAAGGCAAATGGGAAAATTAAAATATACTTCGAGAAGACATGTGGTGGCAGAGATAAAGACGTGAGAGACGCGGAGAGATATGACGAGATTGGCACCAAACAGGACAACTTGAAAAGAGTTAAATGTTGGAAAGGCATTAAAAGAGAAAAGATGAATATGAAATAATATAGCGTTGAGAGCTGCAAGTTGTTAGTGACTCATAGCTGACGGCTTGCGCCAGGATCGGTGAACCAAAACCATCCATACCCTGCTCCACCTCTCCGCGGTGCCTCCAGTAACAGACTAACCTGTCTAGTCTGGCCAAGCGAGCAGGGATCGAAGAGGGAAGACAACCCGGTACTCAAAAGCGTCGTGCTGAAGTCGGATGTGTTGGGCCGAAAAGCGCAGATATCACAGTGTTACACTGTAAACTGCAACACAACGCAAACACGTCCACTTAACGTCCTTTTAAGGGCGGATGACGAAGAGAAAGTCTACAGTCTACGAATACTCTAGAATACTTTAGTCATCGGGCGAACGCATCCATCCATATAGCGTTATCTTCAGACGATGCGCATATAGGTTATATATATATATGTTATGTAATAATCGAATAGCAAAGCAAGCCCTCATATGGGAAACAACAGGTAAAAGAAAAAGAGGAAGACCCAGGGAGACACTGAGAAGAACATTGATGAGAGAGGCAAGAGCAGCAGGAATCGGCTCCCTCAATGAGATAGAACTGCTTGCACAGAACAGAGACAGATGGCGAGATTTGATAAAATATCTTTAAAAGAAAACTGCTAGAACAAAAATTCATATAGGAGAAGGTGTATCTTGGTCTACGCCCTATGGGCCGGTTACGGCTCGAAAGGTCAATAGATAGATAGATATATATATCTTCCTCTTCTTCTCTGCCTCTACCTTTCAGCTCCACGTGGAGCATAGGACTTCACCTTCCAAACCGTTCTGCTTCTTGACATTCTTTTAAGATCAGTCCATGTCTTCCCCATCATCTTCATATCTGTTTCCATCTGTCTTCTCCAACAATATTTTGGTTTTTCTCTTTGTATTTTTCCTTGGGGATTTCAAGGAAGGGCCTGTTGTGTAATACACTAAGTTGGCTTCCGCAGTGTGTCCTATCCAGCTCCATCGTCTTCGCTGTATCTCTAAATCCACTATTTGACTGGTACTTTTCCATAATTCTGTGTTAATGATTTCCATCCCTTTATTCTGCGTAAGCATCCATTATTGAAAGTCTGTATCTTCATGATTGTCATTGTTGTTGGCCTCCTTGCTTCACAGCCATATAATAGGACTGATTTAACATTGCAGTTGAACATTTTAATTTTTGTATTTAACGTAATGTCTTGTTGATTTTCATATGTTTCCCAGTGCAACAAATGTGTACATATTGTTTGTTAAGTGTTGTTTGCTACTTATATTTTGTGTTTCCCATTACGATTTTGTTTTGTCGACAAATTGACAAATCATCCTACGCTTTGTTCCTTCATTTCCACCTTGTTCTCAAATCACGTGAAAAAGACAAAGCAAGACGTCTTTTCGAAACTGCATTAATTGAAGCCAGTTGCATGTCAAATTATCGTTTCATATTTTGAAAGATTGAAAACGAAATTCTTGAGACATGAGTGAATTTAGTAAGGAAGGGATCCTTTCTACATAACGAGGGTTTTACAAATGTCGGGAATATGAAGAGTTTAAGACAGTGAGAGAATTGACAAGCTCAAAGTGTGCCCTTAGTCGAGACATTAATTAGAAACAAAAATGACATGCTACAGATAGTGGGTTTATTTTTCTCCTTCTTCTACCTTTCAGCTCCCTGTGGAGCATAGGTCTTCAACAAACACTTTCCAAGTCGATCTGTTCCCTGCCATTCTTTTAAGATCATTCCATGTCTTCCCCATCATCTTCATCTCTGCTTCTATAATTCTTCTCCAAGAATTCTTTGGTCTTCCTCTTTGTCTTTTCCCCTGGGGATTCCAAAAAAGGGCCTGTCGTATAATACTCTCATTCAGCTTCCGCAGTGTGTGTCCAATCCAGGGCCATCATTTTAGCTGTATCTCTTTATCCACTGGTATTTGACTGGTACCTTTCCATAATTCTATGTTAGTGATTTTGTCCTGCTATTTCCATCCTCTTATTCTGCGTGCGTAATCATCCAATAATGAAAGTCTCTATCTTCATGATTGTCAATTTTCTTGTTCTCTATTGGGTTTTTAAGAGCGTAACAAATCGGAAGCTGTGTCAGTCAAAATAAAAAAACACCCAAAGTAGACTTAATCCAAGACTTTCCGGTCAGCAGAAAGAGTACTAGCGACACACCCACTGCACATGGGACTATAGATGTTGTTTTGGTTGTTTCTCTGCCTGCGTACGCCAGCTTTATATCTATAACAAAGCCCCACAGGATTGAATTTTACGTGATTATCACTTTTTCTTGTATTTCATACCGGCACACCCGTATATACTGGTGTCCTTCGCCATACATGCAGATATTCTCTATGATACTATAATTTGTTGTCGTCGAGAATATTGATGTTTTTGGATATATTTTTCCTATCAAATTTGAACCTAAACTTTTAATCGAATTCCAAGATTTTATTTAACCTGCACATAACGGGGGCTCATTTTTTTTGTTCTCCCCACCCCCAAAAGAGAAGGCTGGACAACATCAGATCTCACTACTCATGGAGGGCTGGACATTGGACCCCACTACCCAAGGTGGGCTGGACATCGGACCCCACTACTCAGGGTGGGCTAGACATCGGACCCCACTACCCAGGGAGGGCTGGACATCGGATCCCACTACCCAAGGTGGGCTGGACATCGGACCCCACTACCCAGGGAGGGCTGGACATCGGACCCCACTACCCAGGGAGGGCTGGACATCGGACCCCACTACCCAAGGTGGGCTGGACATCGGACCCCACTACCCAGGGAGGGCTGGACATCGGATCCCACTACCCAAGGTGGGCTGGACATCGGATCCCACTACCCAGGGAGGGCTGGACAACATCAGATCTCACTACTCATGGAGGGCTGGACATCGGACCCCACTACCCAAGGTGGGCTGGACATCGGACCCCACTACCCAGGGTGGGCTGGACATCGGACCCCACTACCCAGGGAGGGCTGGACATCGGACCCCACTACCCAGGGAGGGCTGGACATCGGACCCCACTACCCAGGGAGGGCTGGACATCGGACCCCACTACCCAGGGAGGGCTGGACATCGGACCCCACTACCCAGGGAGGGCTGGACATCGGATCCCACTACCCAGGGTGGGATAGACATCGGACCCCACTACCCAGGGAGGGCTGGACATCGGATCCCACTACCCAGGGAGGGCTGGACATCGGATCCCACTACCCAGGGAGGGCTGGACATTGGATCCCACTACCCAGGGAGGGCTGGACATCGGACCCCACTACTCAGGGTGGGCTAGACATCGGACCGCACTACCCAGGGAGGGCTGGACATCGGATCCCACTACCCAGGGAGGGCTGGACATCGGACCCCACTACCCAGGGAGGGCTGGACATCGGATCCCACTACCCAGGGAGGGCTGGACATCGGACCCCACTACTCAGGGTGGGCTAGACATCGGACCCCACTACCCAGGGAGGGCTGGACATCGGACCCCACTACCCAGGGTGGGCTAGACATCGGACCCCACTACCCAGGAGGGCTGGACATCGGACCCCACTACCCAGGGTGGGCTAGACATCGGACCCCACTACCCAGGGAGGGCTGGACATCGGACCCCACTACCCAGGGAGGGCTGGACATCGCACCCCACTACCCAGGGAGGGCTGGACATCGGACCCCACTACCCAGGGTGGGCTAGACATCGGACCCCACTACCCAGGGAGGGCTGGACATCGGATCCCACTACCCAGAGAGGGCTGTATATCGGACCCCACTACTCAGGGTGGGCTAGACATCGGACC
The DNA here is from genome assembly GCA_032433765.1 of Megaustenia siamemsis. Lineage (NCBI taxonomy): Eukaryota > Metazoa > Mollusca > Gastropoda > Stylommatophora > Ariophantidae > Megaustenia > Megaustenia siamemsis. Next base: position 24,587,233 of record JAVIAB010000107.1, read on the forward strand.
CCACTACCCAGGGAGGGCTGGACATCGGACCCCACTACCCAGGGAGGGCTGGACATCGGACCCCACTACCCAGGGAGGGCTGGACATCGGACCCCACTACCCAGGGAGGGCTGGACATCGGACCCCACTACCCAGGGAGGGCTGGACATCGGACCCCACAACAATGAAACCGTGGGAAGGGGAAGCCAATAATAAACCACAAATTCGAAGAGAAAAGTTCCCAACCCTTGTTCATCATCATTAAGTGCCATCTCCGCAACGAAGGTTGGCTACCATAGAGCGCCATTCTGCTGTGTCTCTTGCTTTGATGGTGCAGGTTGTCACAGGTTGACTTGTCCATCTTTTGATGTTACTCGTCCATGTTAGTCTTGGTCTGCCTCTGCCTATTCTACCTTGTATTTTCCCCTCCAGGATTACTTTTAGTAGGCTGTTGTGTCTTTTAACATGGTCCAACAATCGCATTTGTCTTTTTTGAATTGTGTTTAGTAGTTCTCTTTTCATTTTTAGTTGTTTTAAGACCTCATGGTTTTTTTTCCATCCAATTCTACCTATTCTTCGATATATCCACATTTCAAAGGCTTCTGTTTTCTGTTCTGTTTTCTTGTATAATGTCCATGTTTCTGCACCATATAGTAATATTGAGAAGATATAACATTGTTCCTATTCTTAGTTTTAGCCCTGGTGTAGTTTGTTTTGATATCCGCTCGTTTCTTAATTCAAACACCAAGGACCTTCTTGTCCACAGAGAGACGTCTAATCTGGAGACGTGTCAGCCCCGTGGGCTTCAAATTGTAAATTTAACCGTTTAAACTTCTCTTTGTTAATTATTATCTTAATCTCAACCATGTTATTCATACGCAAATGCTTATACATCAATCTTCAAACTTTCAACGAACCTTTTCTTCTATCCCCAATTTTTATTGTGCGTATCTTTCCATATTTTGAGAACCTCTCTTGCACATACTTCATTCAAATAAAACTAGCCAGCCCCCGGACGTTTATATTTACGTGATTGGATTTTAAGATTTCTGGGAAATGATCATCTGGATAAAAAAAAAAGCAGGGGAGGGGTGTAAGTGGTCACGTGGTAAGTGTTTTTACTCGTTTAGAAATTCAACCGCAGATTGACGTGAATTAGGAAAGAGAATTCTAATTTGTTTCACAGATTTTCAGTTTATTTATGACGAATATCATCACCAACTAAGTAAGAGATCCACAAAATCTTGCGATAACATTTCACCTCCATTTCTTGTATTTTCTTCTATAACTCTTCTGTGCGGGTCTAAGTTTTTTTATTAACTGTCTTTCTTGTCGCAATTTATTTTTAATCCTGAAAGGATATAGCAAGCAATCGGAGTACATGATAATCTTTTGATTATTATTATTTGGGGCCTCGGTAGCCGAGTTGGGAAAACCACCCGACTGGGGCTACCAACGTTCGGACAACCCGTGTTCGATTCCCGCTGGGAGCAGTGTGAATTGTACTCGTGGTTGGAAAAAAAAAATAGTCTCCCACGGTCGACCCATCCGTTGGCAGAAATGGGTACCAGGGTATTACCCTGGGAAGGTGAGAAATGTTGCCTTACATCGTTAGTTTCGATGCTTGAAGCGACACTATCCAGAAATCTCCGAACACTTCTGGATAGGCGGCCGAGCACATATGGGTGGAAACTCGCGTGCTAAGACGCCGGTTCAAGTCTCGTACTTTACCTTACCTTTATGTAAGTTTGACTGGTTGTAAGACTTTAGACTTTGTTGTTTTGTCCCGCCATTTGATGTTCATAAATGGCTCTATAGGCCTTCTGCGGGAACAGTGGACAATACACACACACACACACGCACATACACACATATATAAATGTTAGCGCTTAATCAAATAAAATAACCACTACATCGCATATAATGAAATAAGATATTTTGCTAGGTAGTGTTTAGTTTTTTTGAAAACATCTTTATCTCTCTCTCTCAGATTCGTGTACAGTTCACGTTGAAGGCCTGTTGAGCCGAAACGTCGTTTGACTGTGTTGTCAATCACCTACATAACGCCATGTCCAGCTATAATAATCTCTACTGTTGACTGTGGTAGAGCTGTCAAAATGCATTTCCCCCCTTTTTTCCCTTTTACATTTATCATCAGCTTTACAGTAGATTCGCATCTCTCAGCAAGTAGTATATTCATTCTTACGCCTTTACCCCATTTAGTTTTCTCTTGTGTGGAAACACCAGAAGCAGATGCTGAACATTTCCACAATTGTATCCTTAGAGAGACAGTCCCTAGAGTAACATAAAGGCCATATATAGCACCAACGCGACTGGCCATAATTATATTCTGCATTATCGTTGTCCATGATTGCCCGAACACGCCATCTGTCCCTACAGGCCGAGTCTCGTCCACCCGACACAACAAAGCTTCAACTCAGCGTTCCCACGCTATCTTTGTCTTCACCGCTGAAAAGCTCATGTCTCTTCTATTGTCACTCCGTGACTCTGTCCATTGAACCAGAACATTCTCTACAGCGAATATTCACGCCGACAATTAACCTGAAATAGCTCAGACAAGAGAATCATGCCAGTAAAAGATAGCATTCATCGTGTACGTTTCCCCATCTACGTCACATTATTTCAAACATCTGTGCCGAAAATAGTAACAGTAATATATGTAATAGATCAAACAATTTGAACCGCAGTAGTAAGGTAAAAAAAAAATGAAGTAATAACGTACGCAGGTATAAAATTAAACAGGCGGGAAAATACACACAAAATCAGCGAGGAAATTATAAGCATCAAAAAGTGGAAGCTCTTCATTTATAAATGGTATAGATTATCTATTATTTGTGTCTTTTTCGGTTGTGCTTTTTTATAGTGTTATATAATTACCTGCGAATGTCATTCACTTTCAATTTTGTCAGACTTGTGGCGTCAGAATAATCATGTACTTATTGTGCATTGATTTAATATGTGGGACTAGGTACGGACACTGCTACTATATATCTATCTATTGACCTTTCGAGCCGTAGCTGGCCCATAGGGCGTAGACCAAGATACACCTTCTCCTATCTGAATTTTTGTTCTAGCAGTTTTCTTTTAAAGATATTTTATCAAATCTCGCCATCTGTCTCTGTTCTGTGCAAGCAGCTCTATCTCATTGAGGGAGCCGAATCCTGCTGCTCTTGCCTCTCTCATCAATTTTCTTCTCAGTGTCTCCCTGTGTCTTCCTCTTTTGCTCTTACCTGTTGTTTCCCATATGAGGGCTTGCTTTGCTATTCGGTTATTATCTTTTCTCATCACATGTCCAACATATGACCATCGTCTTTTCTTGATTACTGAAGATATTAGTGGTTGCACTGCTACTAGGATCTTCATTCATTCTTGTGCAGACTGCGGTTTGAAGTAATATTGGGTGAAAGTAGATTCCAGTAGAATATTCAAAGAGGATTTACATGTCTTTTTTTTTAAGTTTAGAGTCATCATTATCATGTGCCATACCGGGTGACGTAAACGATCATGTCATTCCACATTTCTATGTCTTCAGTGCATATAATTAATTTTGTTTTTAACTGATTGCGGTGCCGCGTCACCAAACTATCTAGTATCTTCTCTCTTTGTCTTCACCGATCTCCATTTCCTCGTATTTTACCAGTTGTAACCATGTTTTCCACCTTTCGTCTTCTAACAATGTACCCGAAAATGTAGATTGTTTTCTAGTTTTTAGAAGCTCTCTTTTTGTTTTGGCCTCGTTGAGAATTTCCTCACTCGTCTTTTATTTTTACTTTCCAGGAAACTCTCAACATTTTCTGAGAAATCCCATCTCTAAGCGTCTAATCGTCCGTTCATTTGTTTGCCTGTTATCCAAAATTGACTCTATACGGCACCGATGAGCACTCTTCCTCACTCACATTGGCATAGGCTAGTTGTACAAGATCTTCTCATTTTCTGAAATATTACTTTCGCTTTTTCTATTTTAGCTTAGAATGCAACATAAGAAAGACACATGGTAGCGTTTGGCTTCTCCTGGCAAGACACTGTGTCCAGGGAGTACGGGTTCGATCCTGCTTCGGGCCATATATTATTCTTTGTTTTTTTTTCTGTTTTAAATTATTTTTTCCGAGTACTGTAAACATACCGCTTCCTCCAATGATTAGCCCAGGTTAACCCGCTACTCACTGCCCACAATCCATATAGCGTCGAGAAACCAAAGGGATGAAATAGTTTCACGACGGGGTTGTTACTTCTGACATCAGATTATTTCCTGTACCAAAGTTCTATATTAGAAAAATAAAGTTTCTTATCCATTATTTCCTGTACCAAAGTTCTATATTAGAAAAATAAAGTTTCTTATCCATTATTTCCTGTACCAAAGTTCTATATTAGAAAAATAAAGTTTCTTATCCATTATTTCCTGTACCAAAGTTCTATATTAGAAAATAAAGTTTCTTATCCATTATTTCCTGTACCAAAGTTCTATATTAGAAAAATAAAGTTTCTTATCCATTATTTCCTGTACCAAAGTTCTATATTAGAAAAATAAAGTTTCTTATCCATTATCTTCTTCTTGTTTTGTTTCCTTCCCCATTTGCCTGTCATTGTCTAGAGGAGATATAGTTTGCAGTCTTTTGCTTGTCTGTTGGCTTCTTCTGCTGCTATCTTTCCTAATGTTTCTAATATTCCATAAATTCGTCTTTTTTCGTTGTCGACCCTTGGGTATTATTTTCTCGCAACGTTTAACTCTTTCCGTATGATTCGCCGTACTGTGCGTCAATCCGATTTCGACCGCATACTTTTTGCCGCTGAGTGCGTCACTCGCTATATGTTTATTGTGAACCGGCATCAAACCATATTCTTTTGTGTATGTATTGTATCATCTTCTATTGGTGTAATCTAGCATCCTGTTCAAATTATCTAAACATGCATATATAATACGTTATATGTTAGAGAAATATAAATATGTAGATTGATTCTAAACCATGAAAAATGTTATCTTTGAAATCTCTTCCGTTGAGTCGATAAAAAGCTTCCGTACAGAAAGAGTTACAGGCTCGTTTAGTTTAGATCGTTCTGTCTTATCACGTGTTTCATTTTATCTGTTATTTTATGATATTTTTTTATGTATTCAATATTATCATCAGCTATAAGCACTGGACTATACATAATAATATATTAGACATAAGAACTAAGAATGGCAAAATGTTACATCTTCTCAATATTTCTGTATGGTGCAGAAACATGGACATTAGACAAGAAAACAGAACAGAAAATTGAAGCCTTTGAAATGTGGATTTATAGAAGAATAGGTAGAATTGGATGGAAAGAACAGATAACAAACGATGAAGTTTTAAAACAACTGAAAATAAAAAGAGAACTACTAAATACAATTAAGACAAGACAAATGAAATTTTTGGGGCATGTTAAAAGACACAAAAGCCTACTAAAAGTAATATTGGAAGGAAAAATACAAGGTAAAAGAGGCAGAGACAGACCAAGACTAACATGGACGAGTAACATCAAAAGATGGACAAGTCAATCTATGACAGCCTGCACCATCAAAGCAAGAAACAGAGTAGAATGGCGATCCATAGTAGCCAACCTTCGTTGCGGAGAAGGCACACGATGATGATGATGATGATAAGCACTGGAGTTACAAATAAAAGATACAAAAATGTCATGTACATACATGTCACGGGTTACAAATAAAAGATACAAAAATGTCATGTACATACATGTCACGGTTTACAAATAAAAGATACAAAATGTCATGTACATACATGTCACGGGTTACAAATAAAAGATACAAAAATGTCATGTACATACATGTCACGGGGTAATGAAGTGTTACACTTCAACATACAAGGTTAACGCCCTTTGCGGGCGTTGTTTCTTCGTTATTTGTTGACAACGTGTTATGTTGCTCCACGTGGATCAATACAACTCTCGGTGTGTCGGGAAGTGTGTGTCTTCACATCCGCCGTCTTATATGTTGTTGTTGTTCTTCTGCAGAACGTAAACAAATTACGGTCTCATCTTCTGAATGTGGGGTATCTATGAGACATACATACGGTTGTATAAATACATACATGCATATATACATACACACACACACCCACCCACACACACACGTACACACACGCACACACACTCTTTCACACACACTTACATGCATACATACATTCATTCACACATAACACACATACACACACACATATGTACAAACATATCATCATCAGCATCATCAAGTACCGGGCCTAGTGGCGTAGGTGATCATGTCTCTCCATAACATTCGATCTCGGCAGCTATTTATCATTTCTGTTGTTGACCTTCTGCCAAGCCATTCTCTTAAGCTGTCTGTTATTTTTTCTCTTTGCTTCCCTCTATCTCTTCGTCCCTCAATTTTTCCAGTTGTTACAATATATTCAAGTTGTTCTCTTCTCATTACATGACCTAAAAATGATGATTGTCTCTTCCTAACATTGGACAACATATATATATATATATATATATATATATATATATATATATATATATATATATATATAGTAAAAGTAAAGGTTCCCTTCACGCCTTGCTAGACGTAATGGGGAGTATGGTGTTAGTGACAATATTTTTCTATCACCACGGCACATTTTTGGGTGATGTGGTCGGTATCACGCCAGGCCGCCTTTATTCCCAGGGAAAAAAAACACCCTGGTACCCATTTTTAGAGGCTTGGTGTACCCCGGAGCCTTGTCAGTCCGAAAAAAAATCCGCCATATATATGCATACATTTAGAACTAATACCACACAAACATGCATACATATATGCTGTATTCTAATCATGGGATCGTTTTCATTGTGTCCCCATATTCCACCTACTGCCCGACCCATCATTCCTCAATCTTTGTATGCTGACGCTTCATGTTAGGTGTTGATTGTGGATACATCTACTGTTCCCCATTAAACACTCCGGATGGACCAGATCTCTTTTCCGCCTCTAGACTCATCAGTCTTTCAATATACATATCCTTGTCTCACTCATCTTCATTCTCGCCACTTAAAGGAATAAAGAACAAAGCTGGCAATGTCGTCTTTGTCCAGTGCCAGGTCACTCTCAGTGCAAGAGCTGCCAGCGTGCTTATCGGCTTATGGGCGGTGAATATATATATATGTGTCGCATCATCATCATCATCATCGAGTGCCAACTTCGCAACGAAGGTTGGGTACCATGGAGCGCCAGTCTGCTTGCCCTGTCTCTTGCTTTGCTGGTGCAGGTTGTCATAGGCTAATTTGTCCATGTTAGTCTTGGTCTGCCTCTGCCTCTTTTACCTTGTATTTTCCCCTCCAGGATTACTTTTAGTAGGCTGTTGTGTCTTTTAACATGACCCAAAAAAATCGCATTTGCCTAGTTTGAATTGTGCTTAGTAGTTCTCTTTTCATTTTTAGTTGTTTTAAGACTTCATCGTTTGTTTTCTTTTCCTTCCATCCAATTCTACCTATTCTTCTATATGTCCACATTTCAAAGACTTCAATTCTCTGTTCTGTTTTCTTGTCTAATGTCCATGTTTCTGCACAATATAGGAATGTTGAGACGACAGGTTCCTAGGTTCACCCAGCCATAACTGGGTACTGGATTTTTTCCTGAGGAAGTAAAGGGCCACGGTCGTAAAACCGACCCGATTACCCCAAACATCATGTGCCGAAGGTCTAGAAAAATAATAAACACTAGCACCATAACCCTCCCTATACGCCATGTGGCGTCGTTACTTTACTTTACTTTACTTTACTTTACTTTACTTTACTTTACTTTACTTTACTTTACTTTACTTTACTTTACTTTACTTTACTTTACTTTACTTTACTTTACTTTACTTTACTTTACTTTACATCTATATTTCTGGCTCTTTCCAATGCAACCAGTGCAAACTGTGATTTCAAATACGAACTCGATAAATCAAACAATGTCACATTTTAGCCATCCTATATAGGCAGCTCTCCATAAAATGAGGGAGATGCTGTGTCCATTTTTGACAATAGAAACAAGAAGAAGAGTTCTTAAATGTTATGTAGAGCCAGTCTTAACATATGGATGTGAATCATGGATAATACGGACAACAGACAAGAAAATCACTGGAGGCTGTAGAAATGTGGTTTTACAGAAGGCTGCTGAGAATACCATAGACAGCTAAGAAAGGTAATGAAAACGTTCTGAAAGAGGCCAAAGCGAAAAGGGAGTATAGTATCCAATATTATGAAGTAACAATCTTCATAAATGAACATGTAATGAGAAGGGAACAGCAGGAATATATTGTAAACTGTAAAAATTAAGGGACGAAGAGATAGAGGGAAGCAAAAAGAAAAGATACCAGACATCTTAAGAGCACGGCTTGGCAGAAGGTCAACAACAGAAATGATAAATAGCTGTCGAGTTCGAAAGTTGTGGAGAGACATGATCTCCTACGCCAGCAGGTATGGTACTTATTGATTATGCTTCCTATATACTCAGATACTCGAGCAACAAGCTTGACTTCCTGCTGTACATTTTCTTGTATTTGAGTTAAACCATGTTTAACTTTCAAAACGTCTACGACTATTGAGGGGGGGTCAAAGTTTACCCAACAGAAGTGGTTCGTTTTTTCCTTGAGTCTCTGTTTATAACAATAATTATTCCATTTCCGCGAAGCACAAAGATGAATTGCAGTGCGCACGCATATAATGAGCTTGATTGTGCCAGGAGTATAAGTGGGGGCAGCTCTCAGTTGACCAAATAGATATAAATAGCTTGGTAAGTGTCAATGGCTTTGTAGAAAAAAAAATGTGGCAACAAAGAAAATCGTGTTAAATAGATAGATTGTTATTTATTTATTCAGGAATGGACAAAGGTTCGGAAAAGTGGGAAACACACTGCGATGAAAGGAATAAACAGAGATAAGAAGTGATGAATGTATGGATAATAATAGCACTTTTAATTAAATGGAAGGATAATAATCTAGATGATAATTTGATGCAAGTGCGTCATGAGAAGATCGGTTCTGTTAGTTCTTTCATGGAGTCAAAAGAAGGTTGAGTTGCTCTTGGCAATTCTTTTGTACATTATAATTATTGTAGTCCTTCCTTCCTTCTTCCTTCCTTCCTTCCTTCCTTCCTTCCTTCCTTCCTTCCTTCCTTCCTTCCTTCCTTCCTTCCTTCTTCCTTCCTTCCTTCCTTCCTTCCTTCCTTCCTTCCTTCCTTCCTTCCTTCCTTCCTTCCTTCCTTCCTTCCTTCCTTCCTTCCTTCCTTCCTTCCTTCCTTCCTTCCTTCCTTCCTTCCTTCCTTCCTTCCTTCCTTCCTTCCTTCCTTCCTTCCTTCCTTCCTTCCTTCCTTCCTTCCTTCCTTCCTTCCACTCTCCTCTCTTCCTCCTTCCTCCCTTCCTTCTTCCTTCCTCCCTCCCTCCTCCCTTCCTCCTCCCTCCCTCCTCCCTTCCTCCCTTCCTCCCTTCCTCCCTTCCTTCCTTCCTTCCTTCCTTCCTTCCTTCCTTCCTTCCTTCCTTCCTTCCTTCCTTCCTTCCTTCCTTCCTTCCTTCCTTCCTTCCTTCCTTCCTTCCTTCCTTCCTTCCTTCCTTCCTTCCTTCCTTCCTTCCTTCCTTCCTTCCTTCCTTCCTTCCACTCTCCTCTCTTCCTCCTTCCTCCCTTCCTTCCTTCCTCCCTCCCTCCTCCCTTCCTCCCTCCCTCCCTCCTCCCTTCCTCCCTTCCTCCCTTCCTCCTTCCTTCCTTCCTTCCTTCCTTCCTTCCTTCCTTCCTTCCTTCCTTCCTTCCTTCCTTCCTTCCTTCCTTCCTTCCTTCCTTCCTTCCTTCCTTCCTTCCTTCCTTCCTTCCTTCCTTCCTTCCTTCCTTCTTCCTTCCTTCCTTCCTTCCTCCTCCTCCCTCCCTCCCTCCCTTTCTTCCTCCCTTCATTCTTCCCTTCATTCTTCCCTTCCTTCCTCCCTCCCTCCCTCCCTCCCTCCCTCCTTTCCTCCCTCCCTCCCTCCCTCCCTTCCATCCTCCCTCCCTCCCTTCTTTCCCTCCCTCCCTCCCTTCTTTCCCTCCCTTCCTTCCTCCCTCCCTCCCTTCTTTCCCTCCCTTCCTTCCTTCCTCCCTCCCTTCTTTCCCTCCCTTCCTTCCTTGACGAGAACACTGCACCTCCTCATTGCCCTCTCTAAGAAGGGCGTTTAGGGGCGTAGATGCGATGTGTTATAATTTGGAACATATCTGTGCAATTTTCGTCTTTCGGTCCAATGCATCCGACTTCAGCGCGACATATTTTAGTGCCGGGTTGCCTTCCCTTGTTGTTCCTTACTCGCTTGACAAGACTGGCTAGTCTATAGTTGTAGTTGGTCAAAGACCCCGGTATTACTGCAAACTAAAATCCATAATTGCTCAACCGCCCATGCCAGTGGAATCATCCGAATTAACATCTCATTTCATTGAAGGATACAAGCAAAGAAAGGCAGCTGCAGTCCCCTTCATGGCAGCCAAGAACACGCCAAAATACATAAGGCGTAGCCGCACCGAAAGTGAACGCAACCGAACTGTCCTTCGTCAAACGGTATCATATTTCATCGTAAACAATCGGAATATTGAAACACGATCCAGATGAAATACACAGCTCACAAAACTGGCTAGTCTATTTCCAGGAAAACCTCTCTGGCTTGTGAAGTAGGGTCTTGATGAGCTCTGTTCCTCGGCGGTCATGACACAAGCAGTCAGTTCTTGGGTCACTGACCACTTCATCTCTGTAGCTGGTGGTCGGCGCGGCCCCCGTGTGACATTTACTATTTTATTCAACCTTTTTATGAGAGGTTTTCCGCCTTTGTTGTTGCGTCTATTTGTTATTTTTCTTTTTTTTTCTGCGTTTCTTTTAACGACCACATCCTTTTATTGTCTGTCATTAAAAGAACTTAATAGTTCTTCTTTCCTTACTGATTTGCCTTTCAACGTCGACGGGAGATATACTTGGCAGTCTTTTGCACTTCTATTGGCCTTTCCTGCTGTTATGTTTCATAGTGTTTTTAATATTCCATCGCCTCATCTTTTTTGTCGCCGGCCCTTGGGTCTGGTGTTTTCATAACGTTTATTTAAGGGCTCGTTGTGTTATGTTTTGATCTTTCTGTTTTTTCACGTGACCAAATCCTTTCATCTATTGTGTCTTTTGCGTACTCTATGGCCAGCATTATTCCTAGCTTTTTTCTCAGTTCTTCATTTCTGATCTTTCTCTCAGGCTTTTTCCTGTCATTCGTCTAACACATTTTTATCTCGATAGTGCTTATTTTTGTTATTGTTCTTGCATCTAGGGTCCAGGTCTGGCATTCGTAGCACAAGTTTGGAATGAAGATTGTATTTTAGAGTGCTCGTTTTGCCTCTGGAGTTATGTTCCTTGTTGGACAATAATGGTGATAGCTGTCCAATGACTTGACAAGCTTTGTTGCATCTTGATTCTATCTCAGCTGTTTGTGAATTATCGTGTACCGCGAAATAGAAATAGACTCAAGATGTAACAAAGCTGAAGAGTTGGAATACATGATTTGTATAAGATAGTGCTTATTTTGTGTGTGAGTGTGTGCTGATCTGCATTGTCTTGTTCTGTATGCGAAGAGCTAACTGTCCCAAAACTTGGTTTGTCTTAGTGCACCGAATGTTAATTACTATATCTATTGTGTCATTTTCAGAGAATGTAGTTGATCATTATCATCATGTGCCATACCGGTTGGCGTAGGTGGTCATGCCCCCCCCCCCCCCCCACAATCTTCTATCTACAGTGCATCGTATCAGTTCTGTTGTTGACTGTTTTCCATGCCATGACACCAAGCTATCCAGTATTTTCTTTCTTTGTCGTCCGCGATCTCTCTTTCCTTTTATTTTGCCAGTTGTAAGCAAGTATTCCAACTTTCCTCTTCTCATGATGTGCCCGAAAAATGTTGATTGTTTCTTTCTGATGTCTTTTTAAGAGCTGCCTTTTTTGTGTTGGCCTCTTTGAGAACTTCCTCATTGGTCTTTTTAGCTGTCCAGGGAACTTTCAACATTCTTCTGAGAAATCCCATCTTTGTGGCCTCTAATCGTCTTTTCATTTGTTTGTCTACTGTCCATGATTATCCAATGTAGTTGATAGATGTTTTAATTATTATATACTTGCGTCATCTTTTGGTATATTTATGATTTACCTCGCACTCTCTCGCTATTGCCATGAATTATTAATCACATCATAGATGAAACGTCTCTCTCGCTATTGCCATGAATTATTAATCACATCATAGATGAAACGTCTCTCTCGCTATTGCCATGAATTATTAATCACATCATAGATGAAACGTCTGTGTACGAATTCCTCTTCAACTTGTACCAGCGTGTCCTTATCGACTTCATTAATCACGTTCATGATTCTTGTCCTGAACATTATTCCCTTGAGACTTTTAGCAGAACTTGGGCTAGGGCAGGTCATGGACTCATAGCTCAGTGAACCAGAATTGATCAAGACCTGACTACATCTCCCTGTGGTGGGTTTGGAAATAAATTAACACACAAGTCAGATCAAGCTTGTGGGAATAGAAGAGGAAGGCAATCCGGTACCCAAAAATATTTAATCGGGTGTGCCTGGTCGAAAGGTGACGATATCACAACTTACTGTAAACCACAGCACAACATGTACTTAACATCCTTGTAAGGGAGGACAATGAAGAGGGTTGCAATGCTTGTTGGGCAGGCACAGAATGAGAAAATAAAGTTTTGCTTTTCTTAATGAATTATCTCACTCGAAGATACTTCATCGGGCATGACTGTAGGGCAATATAAGCCGAATAAGAAGAGTCTGGGTTCCATACTCAGCAGTGGCGGATCTTTTATCGGACTGACAAGGCTCCGGGTTCACCCAGCCTCTAAAATGGATAAAAAGATATTTTTCTGGGAAGTAAAGGCGGCCTGGCGTGGTACCGAGCACATCACCATAAAATGTGCTGTGGTTATAGAAAAATATGGTCACTAACACCATACTCCCCACACGCCTAGCAAGGCATGGGGGTAACCTTTACTTGTTTTAAGCCGACAAAGCTGAAGATTATGCAGTTTTATTGGGTTTTAAAAAAAAGTAGTATAGAGCCCCGTCACGCCAAGTGGCGTATAGGGAATATGGTGTTAGTGACCATAAATTTTACAGACCTTCAGCACATGATTTTTGGGGTAATGTGGTCAGTATTACGCCCCGTGCCGCTTTACTTTCCCAGAAAAAATCCGGTACCCATTTAAGGCTGGGGGAAGCCTTAGGTTGATATCGAAACCCCTTGTCCTTTGTAGTCCAGTTCACTAACCACTGAGCTATCGCGGCTCCCAGTTTTATTGGGTAGTGCTGAGGACAGCAAAGTGTGTGATACACATGAGGCATATTCAGCAAAGTGTGTGGTACACATGAGGCATATTCAGCAAAGTGTGTGATACACATGAGGCATATTCAGCAAAGTGTGTGATACACATGAGGCATATTCAGCAAAGTGTGTGATACACATGAGGCATATTCAGCATAGTGTGTGATACACATGAGGCATATTCAGCAAAGTGTGTGATACACATGAGGCATATTCAGCAAAGTGTGTGATACACATGAGGCATATTCAGCAAAGTGTGTGATACACATGAGGCATATTCAGCAAAGTGTGTGATACACATGAGGCATATTCAGCAAAGTGTGTGGTACACATGAGGCATATTCAGCAAAGTGTGTGGTACACATGAGGCATATTCAGCAAAGTGTGTGATACACATGAGGCATATTCAGCAAAGTGTGTGATACACATGAGGCATATTCAGCATAGTGTGTGATACACATGAGGCATATTCAGCAAAGTGTGTGATACACATGAGGCATATTCAGCAAAGTGTGTGATACACATGAGGCATATTCAGCAAAGTGTGTGATACACATGAGGCATATTCAGCAAAGTGTGTGATACACATGAGGCATATTCAGCAAAGTGTGTGATACACATGAGGCATATTCAGACACGATAGACGAATATGGCAGACCACCGTGAAAGAGATTGGAGCCTCATCACGTAACATTCCAAAGAAAGCCATGGAGAGAAATTCTAACTATTGTCATAAGAGACAGAGTGGAATGGCGCTCCATGGTAGCCAACCTTCGATGCTGAGACTGCACTCAATGATGATGAAATCTAGCAATACAACGCTTCTACGACCACTTAATGGGTGAACATTGGAGAAAGAGAAAACAATAGAAGTAGAAAAACATCTTGTCTATGAAAGGTATATCACTTCTCAGCCAGTAGGAAAGTTATACGCCAAAATTGTGGAGGAAAAAAGGGCTGAGACTAGATAGAACTACAGTTAACCGATTCTCAAATGGAGCTCCGAAAAAAAAAAAAACAGAGGATGTACTGACGCTCTATCCACCTTAAAACAGCTAGCAGAAAAGACGACAGTGCACAGTCAAAATGTGTACATAGCTTTCATTGACCAGTAAAAAGAAGAAATAGAAAAAGTAGTAGAAAAACATTTTCAATTAAAGAAAAGAGTGTTCGTCAGAAGTCGTTAGAATAAACTTGCCCTGTTGTACGATAATGAGACATAGATAATTAATGAGCAAAACTTCTGTCCATTTTGATCCGACACATCCGCTTTTAGCGTGGCTAGATTGTAATTCCTTAATTAAACGTAGAGTTCGGACAATAGTCATTTTGGCCTACTTTTATTTCTAATTTTAACTTCTTCCTCTTCTTTCCTTCCTCATTTCCTTTTCAGCGTCAATGGGATAAATAATTTGCGGTCTTTTGCTCTTTTATTCGCCTCTAAAGCTGTTAAGTTTCCTATTGTTTCTAATATTTCGTAAATCTATCTTTCTCGTGGTCGCGCCCTTAAGTCTTGGGTTCTCGCAACATTTATTGAAGGCTTGTTGTGTTGTGATCTTTCTGCCTTGTCACGTGGCAAAGCCATTTTATCTGTTGTTTCTCTATGTATTCTTTGGCGGGGGTTATACCTGGCTAATTTTTGTAATTAATTACTTCTAATTTTAACTGCCAGTGTTATTTAACGCGCGCAAAGTATACACGAGACCTCTTGTTTTTCATTGCTGTTCAAGAGAGATTGACATCCGATTTCACTTGCAGAGACCTGAGGCCGGCTAAGCCTCAAAGAAACCACAGATTTCAAGAACAAAATTCAAAAGTAAGCACTTTCAATGTGTGGGATGTCTTTCCTAGTGCTAATTTAGATTTTAAATTTGCATCTCCACTGTTAACTCACTCGTATTAAGGCTGTGAAACATGAAGAACAACGATTGTGGTAATTACGAAGATAGAGGTCTTCATTAATGGATAATTGCGCAGATTAAAAGATGGAAATGGCAGAACAAAATCACACGCGTAGAATTATGGGAATGTATCAGTCAAATACGGACAGCCGCGATAGCTCAGTGGTTAGTGAACTGGACTACAAAAGACAAGAGGTAGGGTTCGATCCCAACCGACGGCTTCCGGGTTCACCCAGCCTTAAATGGGTACCGGATTTTTTTTCTGGGAAAGTAAAGCGGCACGGGCGTAATACCGACCACATTACCCTAAAAATCACGTGCTGAAGGTCTGTAAAATGTATGGTCACTAACACCATATTTCCGATACGCCACTTGGCGTGACGGGGGGCTCTACTTTTTTTTTTTTTTACCAGTCAAATATAAGCGGACAAAGAGATACGATGGCGCTGGATAGGACACACACAGCGGAAGCCAACTGAGAGTATTACACGACAGGTTCTTATTGTAATCCTTCGGGCAGGAGACGAAGAGGAAGACCAAAATATACATGGAGAAGATTGGTGGAAGCAGAAATGTAAAGGATGGTGAAAACAAGGAATGATCTTAAAAGAATGGCAAGAAACAGAACGGCTTGGAAAGTGTTTGTTGAACACCTATGCTCCACAGGGAGCTTGAAGGAAGAAGAACATTTTACGTTTCATTGGTTTGAACGAGACATGTTTCCAATATTAACATTTTAAAGAATTATATTATCACGGCTTTTACAACTGACAACATGTATCACGATTTGGCATGAGCCAGCTCTGACTATCTCATCCATGACCGATCAGACCTGACACCATGAAACATTATAACTCACTAGATGTTCTACTATAAGATGAGGTTTTAAGCATTAAAACTTTATCAGTCAAGCATCTGTACAAATTTGCTCTTCTGTCGTGTCCTCGAAGTAGCACAGGAACCTGTGTGCCTGTATTTCCAAGACGTTAGTCTAGTGTTATTAATACCGCCAAGGGATGACCCAATCTCTCTCTCTCTATCTCTCTATTGACCTTTCGAGCCGTAGCCGGCCCATAGGGCGTAGACCAAAATACACTTTCTCCTATCTGAATTTTTTTTCTAGCAGTTTTCTTTTAAAGATATTTTATCAAATCTCGCCATCTGCCTCTGTTCTCTGCAGCTCTATCTCATTGAGGGAGCCGAATCCTGCTGCGCTTGTCTCTCGCATCAGTATTCTCCTCAGTGTCTCCCTGGGTCTTCCTCTTTTTCTCTTACCTGTTGTTTCCCATATGAGGGCTTTCTTTTTTGACCCAATCTAGACAGGGCAAAACTCTGGGACCCCCAACACTGCCTCTTCGTGATGCCTCCAGTGACAGATTGACCACTATAGTCTGGCTAAGGGGGTAGGGATGTAACAGGGAAGGCAACCTGGTATAAAAAAAATGTCATGTTGAAGTCGGATGTCTTGGGTCGAAAGGACACAATATTACAGTTCTACTTCAAGCCACAGCACAACCCATTTACGCCCACTTAACTTTGAAGGATTGGTGACGAAAAGGACTATCTATTCCTTTAGTAATCATCGCGTAAATGCGAGAAAGAAAGAAAGAAAGAAAACAGAAAGAAAAGGAAGAAAGAAAGAAATAAATAAAATGAAAAAAGAAAGAAAGAAAAAAAAACAAAGAAATAAAGTAAGAAAACGAAGAAAGAAAGAAAGAAAGAAAGAAAGAAAGAAAGAAAGAAAGAAAGAAAGAAAGAAAGAATGAATGGAGGGAGAATATAGCGCGATTCTTCTTAATTTTGCAGTCCAACTATAAAAAAAAATCCTGCCGGTAAAAGGTCACAGAACAATGAAGAACATCGTAGTGTTGACGCGCAGTGTAAAGTGTTGCTGATAATGTCAAAAGCATAGATTCAATTATACAAAATCTGGCAGTTTTTGTGTCGTTATGAAATTTACTGGCTCCGCGGTCGTGAATGTTTTGTACAATTTCGATTTCAGATAATGTTTACGTTTTTCAAATTAGGAGAACTGGTGCTGCCTGACGCCCGCGAGACTTCTGTCAATAAGCTGAAAGTGGTTTATTAACTGACTCTTGGCGCCAGGATCGGAGAACCATAACTGATGAAGATGAAAAATGGTGTGCAGAAAATGGAAATGTTTGATCTTCCTCTTCTTCTTCTTTCCTTCCTCGTTTGCATTTCAGCGTCGAGGGGAGATATAATTTGTGATATTTTGCTCGCCTTTGCTGCTTTTATGTTTTTTTAGTGTTTCTAATTTTCTGTCAATCCACCTTTTTCGTGGTCGACCCTTGGGTTTGGTGATGTCGCAACGTTTATTGAAGGTTCGTTGTGTTGTGTTTTGATTTTTCTGCCTTGTCATGTGGCCAAACCATGTTATCTGTTGTTTCTTTATATATTCTATGGCGGGGGCTATTCCTATCTTTTTTCTCAGTTCTTTATTTCTGATCGTATCTCTCATGCTGTTTCCTGCCCTTCGTTTAACACATTTCATCTCTGTAGAGTTTATTTTTCTACTTGTTCTTGCATCTAGGGTCCAGGTCTGGCATTGGTAGCACAACGTTGGGATGAAGATTGTATTGTATAGTGCCCGTTTTGCCTCTAGTGTTCTTTCCTTGTTGGACAATAGTTGTGATAATTGTCCAATGATTTGACAAGCTGTGTTGCATCTTGAGTCTATCTCTGCTGTTTGTGAATTGCTTTTGTCACTAGATTGCCTGCCTCTACTTGTTTAGTTGCTTTCCTTCTATAGTTGTGTTGATTTTATGTTTTTCTTTTGCGACATTCATGATTTCTGTTTTGTTGATGTTAATTTTTATGCCGTATTTGTACCATTGCTGTTGAATCTATTTAAGTGTTCTTGTAGGTCTTCTATTTTTCCATGTATTAGTGTATGATCGTCTACAAATAGAAGCTCGTTGATCTCCTCTGTCTTTGATGGGTTGGCTAACTTGCATAGCCCAGGTATGTCATAAACAGTAAAAAGGGGGGGGGGGGGTAGTACGCATAACTGTCATACACCAAAACTAACTTCGAAATGGGTTGTGCAGCCTGCTGTTGTTCTGACTGTGCAGCTGTTGTTGATGTAGGAACTTTTAATTAGATTGGTTAGATATTGGCTTACTCTGTATGTTGTTAGTATCTCCCACAGTTGTTCTCTATTTACTCTGTCGAATCCTTTTTCCTGGTCAATAAACGCTATGTACAAATTATAATTGTGTTCAGGTCGTCATTTCTGCAAGCTGTTTTAATGTGAATAGAGCGTCGACCCATATTGTTTTTTTTCGGAACCCATTTGAGAATTCCTTAAGTTGTAGTTCTATTATTGGTTCAGTCGCTTTTGCACAATTCTGGCATATAACGTCCCTACAAGGCTGAGAAGCTATATATATATATATATATTGATTGCGGTCTCTCTTGCTTTTTCCATATTGGTGCGATGATTGGCTATTGCGAGTCTTTTGGAGTTATTTGTTTGTGCCATGCTGCATTCAATATTCTGCGCAGCCATGTAACCCTGTTTCTCCTGCTGCAGCTATTATTTCTACTGGTATGTTATCTATCCTCGGTGCTATTTTTCTTGGTGCTTATATTTGATTCCTTCTTCGATTTCCTCTTTAATGATGTTGAGTTCAACGTTTGTGCATTTTTGCATGGTTTTTGTTGTCTTATTTGGTAGTTGTTGCCATGTTTATTAGGTCTTCAAAATATTCTTTCCACCTCTGTTGCCAATGTTGGTTATATAATTTATTATATTGGATATTGGTTGTCCGTCTTTGTCATTTATGAGTTCAATGTAATCGTGGTTTTCTTTTCACGCTCTTGTTTTGTTGTTATTACTGCTTTGTAGAAATCTATTGTGGCTGTCTTGAAGCCCTGCACATATTTTGTCCGAATTCTGTCCATTTGTTTTGCTTAGCTTCTTTTGATCAAAAGTTTAACTTTTTTCCGAACTAGCTCATATTTTTCAAATCCATTTTCGTTATTATTCTCCCTCCAATTTTTAAACAGTTTCGTCCTTTTTTTATTGCTTTTCTTATTGCTTCGTTTCACCAAGGGGTGCTCTTTTTCCCTACTTTTGTCCTTAGTTTCGTTTCACACACTGTTTTTTAAATGTTTATTACCGTTTTCTTAAACTGTTTCCACTCTTCTTCAACTGTGCTTACTTTGTTATAGAGTTTCTTGAATTTCTCTGTCAGTTTTTCTTCCAAGGTTTTCCCTGTTTCCTGATCTCCTAATTGTTTTATTGTTAGTTTCTGTTATTTTTACTTCGTTTGTTTGTTTGCTCATCTTCTCTTTGTTTTCGGCTGTATGAGTGTAATCATAACCATTTTGTAGTCCGTGTCGTCTGTGATATTAGGGATAGCTCTGTTGTAGGTTACTTTTTTCTTGTTCTGTTTTCTTGTTAGTATAAAATCTATATGGCTTCTGCATGTTGTGCCATTCCAGTTGTACCAGGTGTATAATTGCGGTTTTCTGTGTTTGAAGAATGTGTTGGTGATAAACAAATTATTGTTATTACATACATAATTTAAGCAGTCTGCTTCCATTTTCATTTATTTTAACTGTCGTATCACGAAAGAGTCTCACGTTATCTCTGTTCTCACTGTTGCGTTTCCCAAGCCTTGTATTAAAATCTCATATCACTAACATGTCGCTTTCATCGGTCTTGTCAACAGAATAAACCGAAAAATATTTCACTGAAAGGCGCAAGTGTCGAGGTCCGTAAAAATGCAACGCAACTTACACAAGTTTTGCGCCTTTTTTTGCGAGTGGGATTGAGCGGTACTAATATAAGCTGGAAAGAATACTTTTAAAACTAAGACAAAGAACCTAAATAAGAATACGCGTCGAATTTTATAAGAAGAAGGCGTTTAAAATACATCGGTCATATGTTGAGAATGAATGAAGAGAGATTTCCTCATCAGGGATTCACGTGGAAACCACCTGGTAAAAGAAAACAAGTTAGACCAAGAAAATCGCTACGCCAACAATTACTAAAGAAGCCTCAAAAATGGGGCTAAGAAAGAACCAAGACCTACAAGAACTAGCAACAACTAGCAACAACTAGCAACAACTAGCAACAACTAGCAACAACTAGCAACAACTAGCAACAACTAGCAACAACTAGCAACAACTATGACTTGACGCCATATGTACCGTCTTCAACCCGAGAGGAAAACGAATGAAAATAAATTATTTTCCTGCCATTTTTGCGCTCCATTAGGACTTAGACCACAAGCAAGTGGTTTCCATTCACGTTGTCATGTGTGTCTCTCTTCTTACATCATTCTTCACGTAATTCATTTAGTGTGATTGGTCTCGATTTATGATTTCCTAATCACCGTTTCCGCGATGGCAGGCAGAGGATCTCATGTATAGAGACAATGGCTGCGATCTCCGACTAGTACAGTCACCGCCAAGGAGGAAAGGAATGGCAAACTACCTTCCTATATTGCCTAGAATAATCATGTTAAAACAAAACAGTCAACAACAGAACTGATACAATGCACTATGGATAAAAGATTGTGGAAGGTCATGATCGCCCACGCCAACCGGTATGGAACAAGTTGATGATGATGATGATGAATCATTTGTTCCCCTTAGGTTTTCCATGTTGCTTCTTGCCCTGAGAGCTCCTGGTGAGTGCCTGTCTGGTAGAGCTTGTAATTGCTTTCGACTCTTGTACTGCTCATATCCACGTCTTTTTAAAATCATTGATTCCACTGCGGGTTGTCTGTGTCCAGCCAAGGTTCGCTATTTCTAAAGGAGTGTGTTCATTTAATGTAAAGTAGCATCGTTGTTGTTGTTGTTGTTGTTGTTGCTGCTGCTGGTGATGTTGTTGTTGTTGCCGTTGCTGCCGTTGATGTTGTTGTTGTTGTTGCCGTTGCTGTTGTTGTTCTTGTTGTTGCCGTTGTTGTTGTTGCCGTTGCTGCCATTGCTGCTGTTGTTGTTGTTGTTGTTGTTGTTGTTGCCGTTGCTGTTGTTGTTCTTGTTGTTGCTGCTGCTGGTGATGTTGTTGTTGTTGCCGTTGCTGCCGTTGATGTTGTTGTTGTTGTTGTTGCCGTTGCTGTTGTTGTTCTTGTTGTTGCCGTTGTTGTTGTTGCCGTTGCTGCCATTGCTGCCGTTGTTGTTGTTGTTGTTGCCGTTGCTGCCGTTGTTGTTGTTGTTGTTGTTGTTGTTGTTGTTGTTGTTGTTGCCGTTGCTGCCGTTGCTGTTGTTGTTGTTGTTGTTGCCGTTGCTGTTGTTGTTCTTGTTGTTGCCGTTGCTGCCGTTGCTGTTGTTGTTGTTGTTGCCGTTGTTGCCGTTGCTGTTGTTGTTGTTGTTGTTGTTGCCGTTGTTGCCATTGCTGTTGTTGTTGTTGCCGTTGTTGTTGTTGTTGTTGTTGTTGCCATTACTGCAGTTGCTGCCGTTGTTGTTGTTGTTGTTGCTGTTGTTGTTGCCGTTGCTTTTGTTGTTGTTGTTGCCGTTGCTGTTGTTGTTTCTGTTGTTGTTGTTGTTGTTGCTGTTGTTGTTGCTGTTGTTGTTGCCGTTGTTGCCGTTGCTGTTGTTGTTGTTGTTGCTGTTGTTGTTGCCGTTGTTGCCGTTGCTGTTGTTGTTGTTGTTGCTGTTGTTGTTGCCGTTGTTGCCATTGCTGTTGTTGTTGTTGCCGTTGTTGTTGTTGTTGTTGCCATTACTGCAGTTGCTGCCGTTGCTGCTGTTGTTGTTGTTGCTGTTGTTGTTGCCGTTGCTTTTGTTGTTGTTGTTGCCGTTGCTGTTGTTGTTGCTGTTGTTGTTGCCGTTGCTGCCGATCAACCTCAGACTAAGTCTCTCATTTTATATTAAACAGCAATTGCCATCCAAAAATGAAAGTAAGAAAAATCACTTTCCTTTAGGGGATCTGGTTGGTCTCGATGCAAGATGTCGGCCTCGAGACAGAAAGGTTGTGATTTCAAATCTCGCCTGCACCAGTTGGGATTTTTATTGATGATTTTTCTCTGCGGCAACCACCCCTGGTCTCATCAGCGGTGACCCGGCTTGAAACGTCAATTACTCATCGACGGAAAAAAAAATATGAGTGCTGTCGAAGACGGAGTTATCTGCCTGTGCGGCGATGTACCCCTGTGTACGCAGCTGCCAGGGAAAAACGGGTTAACACGCAACATTCAATTCGTATGTTCTAGAGACTTCGCAAGAGGTGAAAAGCTGACGAAACGAAAAAAAAAACTTTCCTTTAAAAATGGACTGTCCATGGTAGCCAACCTTCGATACGGAGATGGCACTCAATTATAATGATTGTTAATTATCATCACCTTGTTCTGTCTGCCAATCGACGGTTTGCTACTGCCAATCGACGGTTTGCTACTGCCAATCGACGGTTTGCTACAATGGAGATTCATTTCACTGTGTATCCTGTCTTGATAGTTCACGTTATTGTGGCTTCCATTTAAACTCTATTATTCATCTGTTCTTCCCTGAAGAACAATGGATCCCAAACTGATGGTACCCACAGCACTATGTCCTGCTGGTCACATGCCGACTATGCCCTTGTGGCAGTTATGATTGTAGAAGTTTGGTAAGCCCTGATTTACTAACAGTATATATGCGATGTTAAATGACAACAGAATTAACATTATCCTGTAGAAACCCCTTCATGCATTTAACATATTACCGCTATGTGGGTCTCGGTAGCCTAGTTACCTTTGGGGGCCTCGGTAGCCGAGTTGGGAAAACCACCCGACTGGACTACCGACGTTCGGACAACCCGTGTTTAATTCCCGCTGGGAGCAATGTGAATTGTACCCGTGGTTGGAAAAAGAAAATACCCCCACAGTCGACCGAGCCGTTGGCAGAAATTGGTATGGTATTACCCTGGGAAGGTGAGGAATGTCGCCTCGCATCTGAGTTTCGATGCTTGAGGCGACACTATCCAGAAATCTCCGAACATTTCTGGATAGGCGGCCGAGCACATATAGGTGGAAACTCGCGTGCTAAGACGCCGGTTCAAGTCTCGTACTTTACCTTTACCTTTACCGCTATGTGATCGTTGTCATTTTAGCTTCTTTTTCTTAGCGTTCACTCGTTAATTGGCCGTGGGTGCGCTGTAACGCTACTTTGCGCCTTTCGATCCGGCACATCCGTCTAGGGTATGGACGAGTAGATTTTGCTTAACAATTTTTTTTATCTGGGACAGCAGCCATTTTGGCCTACTCTTTTTGATTTTAATTGGCAAAGATTCTTTAACGTGCGCGAGTTCACACGTAACCTCATGTTTTTCGCAGTTTTCTGAGAAGGCTAGACATAGGATTTCACTACCCAGAGAAAGCTAGACATCGGAGCTCTCTACCCAGAGAAGGCTAGACATCGGAGCTCTCTACCCAGAGAAGGCTAGACATCGGAGCTCTCTACCCAGAGAAGGCTAGACATCGGATTTCACTACCCAGAGAAGGCTAGACATCGGATTTCTCTACCCAGAGAAGGCTAGACATCGGAGCTCTCTACCCAGAGAAGGCTAGACATCGGAGCTCTCTACCCAGAGAAGGCTAGACATCGGAGCTCACTACCCAGAGAAGGCTAGACATCGGAGCTCTCTACCCAGAGAATGCTAGACATCGGATCTCACTACCCAGAGACCAGGGTAGGGTAAAGCCACGAAGAAACCACGGATTCGATTTTTGAAAAATTTCCACCTGTGGTAGGGATCGAACCAAGGACCTTCTTGTCCAGAGGCTAATGTGGTCCTCTAGACCGCCTAACCCCTTATCATTTTATGATTTCTCAGCACTGAATACTCACACTTTATGATTTCTCAACACTAAGTACTCAAACTTTATGATTTCTCAGCACTGAGTAAAGGGCCTGTTGTCTCAGTTGGCTTCCGCAGTGTGTGTCCTATCCAGCGCCATCATCTTCGCTGTATCTCTTTATCCGCTGGTATTTGACTGGTACATTTCCATAATTCTATCAGCACTGAGTACACAAACTTTATGATTTCTCAGCACTGACTACTCAAACTTTATGATTTCTTAGCACTGAGTACTCAAACTTTATGATTTCTCAGCACCGAGTACTCAAACTTTATGATTTATCAGCACTGAGTACTCAAACTTTATGATTTCTCAGCCCTGAGTACACAAACTTTATGATTTCTCAGCACTGAGTACTCAAACTTTATGATTTCTCAGCACTGTGTACTCAAACGACGAAATCCTCTTCAAGAAACAATTGCTCAAATTTGGCGGCGCTAAGGGAACAACGACGCAAACTTTGGGAACCACTGCCGTGGATGTTAACTAACACGATATTAATATTCCGTCATATATCGATTCCTTTCTTCCGCAGCTTATTTTCATCTTTACTTTAACTAGCTCCACTTATTTCTGTAGCTGTACTTAAGTTATCTCAAGAGACCTGTTTGTTGAACTGTTAAAATCTCGTTAAGTGTTTCATTAAAATGTCAGAGCAATCCAGTATTCTGCAGAATCCCGATAAAGGAAACAGAACAGGGAGAAAACAATTTGTGGTGAAATGTTCAGTTAACTGACATGCCATGTGTCATTCTGTGTACAGCAGTTCTCAAATACTTTTACACTTGGCATTATAGGCATAGACAATTCAGAAATGGTACAGTTTATATAATAATGTGAGAAGAAAATCGTTATATAGAGTATACAACAGAAGAAAAATCATCCGACTGGGCTACCGACGTTCGGACAAACCTGTGTTTGATTCCCGCTGGAAGCAGTGTGAATTGTACTCATAGTTAGAAAAAAAAATACCCCAGCGGTCGACCCAGCCGCTGGTAGAAATGGGTACCAGGGTATTACTCTGGGAATGTGAGGAATGCTCCCAAGCATCGTGAGTTTCGATGCTTGAAGCGACACTATCCAGAAGTCTCCGAACATTTCTGGATATTCGGCTGAGCAGATATGGGAGAAAACTCGCGTGCTAAGCCGCCGATTGAAGTCTTTTACTTTACCTTTACTATATATGCTAAACGCTACTAGGCGTGACCGGGCACTTTACTTACTATAGTGACGTTAGCACTCATAATTTGTCTTTAATATATTCAGATATCGAAGCTAGCTATAAACAACACAACTCATCTACGCCAATGTAACGTTCTTTTAAGATCAGATAACGAGGATAAAGAGTCGCCTGGGAAACGAGAGTCAGTAGCGTAGTGGTTAGGGTTCTTCTTGTCGACAACATGCTCTCGATTCGGATCCATCCTGAAACTGTCAAGTCGACCCAATCTAAAGTGGATAAATAAGGACAAATTGTATGTGACTTATGTCACGGTTTGTGTGACGGTTTGTCACAGACTTGAGTATTTGTAATACAAAGTACTTACTTTTTAATTCTTTCTCTGAATTGATTCGCTGATTATCGCCTCGGAAGTTTCCCTCTATAATAATATTCATTTATTATTAGCAAAGTAAGTAGAGTAAAGTACGAGACTTGAACCGGCGTCTTAGCAGACACCCATATTACACCCACATGTGCTCGGCCGCCTATCCAGAAATGTTCTGAGATTTCTGTATAGTGTCGCTTCAAGCATCGAAACTCAGATGCGAGGCGGCATTCCTCACCTTCCCAGGGTAATATCCTGGTAAGCGAATCAATTCAGAGGAAGAGACATGTTTACAGTACTTGGAAAAATAGACAAATAATCAACAACAGAAACAAATATGGACCAAAGCAGGATCGAACCCGTACTCAGTGGCACAGCGCCTTGCCACGAAAAATAATTAATACCCTGGTACCCATTTCTGCCAACGGCTGGGTCGACTGTGGGTTTTTTTTGTCCAACCACGAGTACAATTCACGCTGCTCCCAGAGGGAATCAAACACGGGTTGTCCGAACGTCGGTAGTCTAGTCGGGTGGTTTTCCCAACTAGGCTACCGAGGCCCTCAGCATTTATCATCATTTATCTCCTACTTACTTTTTACCTTACATTACTGTAGCATTTAGGATTTATATATAATTTATATATGTAAATTAGCAAATGATCACACTTTTGATAGCGTGCTTTAACTTATACTTCAGCTATAGCGTTAGACAAACGAACTTTTAACGCTATCATTTACATTTCTGCTTCTTTGCTATAAAGACAACTTGTAACATAGCACTGTGCAGCTAATCTTCTAAGCCAAAAAGTCGAAGTTGTGAAAGATTGCTTTACATTCTAACTACTTCCTCGTTAAAAAGAACGAATTTTTAACCGATTACTTTACATTTTGTTTTCTTGAGCAAAGTGGACAAATCTGTAACAGAGTACATTTTGTCTTCTGCGCCAAAACGACGAATTTATAACAGAGAGCTTTATATTTCGTCTTATGTGCCAAAGATACGAATTTATAACAGTTAGCTTTATATTTCATCTTCTGTTCCAAAACGACGAATTTATAACAGTGAGCTTTATATTTCGTCTTCTGTGCCAAAGCGACGAATTTATAACATTGAGCTTTATATTTCATCTTCTGTGCCAAAGATACGAATTTATAGCATTGAGCTTTATATTTCATCTTCTGTGCCAAAGATACGAATTTATAACATTGAGCTTTATATTTCATCTTCTGTGCCAAAGCGACGAATTTATAACATTGAGCTTTATATTTCATCTTCTGTGCCAAAGATACGAATTTATAACATTGAGCTTTATATTTCATCTTCTGTGCCAAAACGACGAATTTGTAACAGAGCGCTTTACATTTCAAGGATGAAAAAAAAAACACGAATTTGATGTAAATCGCATTACATTTCAGCATCAATGCTTTAACAAAAATAATGAAAATCTATCACGCAACACCTCATAATATATTTAAAAATTTGGACTACAATTTCATAAAAGTATTATTTACACATTAGCTTTAATTTATTAGAAATGTGAACTAGCGACAATAAAATTCATTATCCAGCTATGATTAAAGAAATGTGAACTAGCAACAATAAAATTCATTATCCAGCTATGATTAAAGAAATGTGAACTAGTGACAATAAAATTCATTATCCAGCTATGATTAAAGAAATGTGAACTAGTGACAATAAAATTCATTATCCAGCTATAATTAAAGAAATGTGAACTAGCGACAATAAAATTCATTATCCAGCTATGATTAAAGAAATGTGAACTAGTGACAATAAAATTCATTATCCAGCTATGATTAAAGAAATGTGAACTAGCGACAATAAAATTCATTATCCAGCTATGATTAAAGAAAAGTGAACTAGCGACAATAAAATTCATTATCCAGCTATGATTAAAGAAATGTGAACTAGTGACAATAAAATTCATTATCCAGCTATGATTAAAGAAATGTGAACTAGTGACAATAAAATTCATTATCCAGCTATGATTAAAGAAATGTGAACTAGCGACAATAAAATTCATTATCCAGCTATAATTAAAGAAATGTGAACTAGCGACAATAAAATTCATTATCCAGCTATAATTAAAGAAACACGAACTAGTGACAATAAAATTCATTATCCAGCTATAATTAAAGAAATGTGAACTAGCGACAATAAAATTCATTATCCAGCTATAATTAAAGAAATGTGAACTAGCGACAATAAAATTCATTATCCAGCTATAATTAAAGAAACACGAACTAGCGACAATACAATTCATTCCATGGCTGTAGCATTTGATATGTAAACTAATGAGAAGATAATTCATCCCTAGATGCATGTAACAATAACAAAACAATTCATTCGTAGACTGTAAAAGAGCTCTCCGCCTGTAACAATAGAATGCATTCACATACTGTAACAATAGTCTGACGCTTGTAACAGTACCATTTGTTTCCAGATATTAAAAATAGCTTTGCGCTTGTAACAATAAAATTAATTCACAGACTGTAACAATAGCCTGACGCCTGTAAAAATACGATTCTTTCCCAGACATTAAAAAACAGATTTGCACCCGTAACAATACAATGCATTCACGGGCTGTAACAGTAGGTTTGCGCCTGTAACAATAAATTCATTTCAGGTGGTTACAATTGCTTTGCGCATGTAACGAGACAATTCACATGATGTAACAATAGCCAGAACCATGTAATAACACAATTCCTATGATGTAACAATAGCCGGAAACCTGTAACAATATATCTCATCCACGGGCAATATCAATAGGTTTATGCGCCAGTAATAATACAATCCATCCACTTGCTGCAATAATAGGCTGACGCATGTAACAATACGATTTGTTTCCAGATAGTAAGAATAGCATGACGCCTGTAACAATACAGTTCATTCACATGTTGTAACAATAGTCTTCCGCCTACAATACTACAATTTGATCCTATATTGTAACATTCGCTGGCGCATGTAACAATGCAATACATTCACGGCCTCTAAAAATAGCCAGACGCATGTAACAATGCAATTCATTCACGACCTCTAAAAATAGCCTGACGCCTGTAACAATGCAATTCATTCACGACCTCTAAAAATAGCCTGACGCCTGTAACAATGCAATCCATTCATGACCTCTAAAAATAGCCGGACGCCTGTAACAATGCAATTCATTCATGACCTCTAAAAATAGCCTGACGCCTGTAACAATGCAATTCATTCATGACCTCTAAAAATAGCCGGACGCCTGTAACAATGCAATTCATTCATGACCTCTAAAAATAGCCGGACGCCTGTAACAATGCAATTCATTCATCATCATCATGGGCCATACCGGTTGGTGTAGGTGATCATGTCCTTCCACAATCTTCTATCCACAGTGCATCGTATCAGTTCTGTTGTTGACTGTTTTCCATGCTATGACACCAAGCTATCCAGTATTTTCTCTCTTTGTCGTCCGCGATCTCTCTTTCCTTTTATTTTGCCAGTTGTAACCAAGTATTCCAACTTTACTCTTCTCATGACGTGCCCGAAAAATGTTGATTGTTTCTTTCTGATGTTTTTTACGAGCTCCATTTTTGTGTTGGCCTCTTTGAGAACTTCTTCATTTGTCTCTTTAGCTGTCCAGGGAACTCTCAACATTCTTCTGAGAAATCCCATCTCTGTAGCCTCTAATCGTCTTTTCATTTGTTTGTCTACTGTCCGTGATTCGCTTCCATAGGTCAGAATTGGTTCTATATAGCACCGATGAACTCTCTTTCTCATTTCTATTGACATAGATTTGTTGCATCAGATATTTTTCATTTCCTGAAATGCTATTTTGGCCTGAACTATTGTTCTTTTTATTTCCGTGGTGCACCTTCCATCCGATGTTATTATTGTGCCCAGGTATTTGGCTCGTTGCACTTGTTTCAAATTTGTCCTGTTTATTTTTATGCTGCATACTGGTGATGATTGTATCTTCGATATGACCATTACTTCTGTTTTCTTACTATCCAGATTGAGACATTTCCTGTTGCTTTCTTTTACTATTATGTCTGTCATTTCTTGTAGTTAACTCTCTGTCTCTGCT
This sequence comes from Megaustenia siamemsis, assembly GCA_032433765.1. Classification (NCBI taxonomy): domain Eukaryota; kingdom Metazoa; phylum Mollusca; class Gastropoda; order Stylommatophora; family Ariophantidae; genus Megaustenia; species Megaustenia siamemsis. Next base: position 24,616,905 of record JAVIAB010000107.1, read on the forward strand.
ATTAAGACTGTGTCATTCGCATATCGCAAATTATTTATGTTGTGATCGTTGACTTCAATTCCTTTTTTTTTGTCTACTATTGATCTCAAATATGTTCCCTGTAAATTGAAAACAAATTCGGCGACAGAACAGAGCCTTGTCTGACTCCTTGTTTTATAAGTTGAAATTGTCCTGTTTGGCTATTAATTCGTATAGCTGCTGTTTGTTGCCAGTACATGTTTTTTATGATTCGCAGATCCTTGCCATCAATGTTTAATTTCTCCAGCATATCGATTATTTCCACATGCTTTACTTTGTCAAATGCTTTTGTGTAGTCTATAAAGCACATATATAGATAGATCTTTCTTTACCTCTATAGATCTTTCTATCAATGTTCTTAAGATGTATATTGCATTATTGGTGTCCTTTCCTTCCACAAATCCATATTGTTCTTCACTTATTTCTGGTTTTATTTTGTTCCTTACACGTCTCATGGTGATTCTTAGCAATATTTTCGTCATATGGCTCATGAGACTAAAAGTGCGATGGTCTTCACAATCAGTGGCGCCTGACTTCTTCGGTATGGCTACAAAGATAGATTTTAGTAGATCTTCGGGTATGTGTCCAGTGTTATATATGTCATTGAGTAGTTTCGTTATGACTTGTACTCCCTGCTCTACTAATGCATTTATCTCTTCGATTGTTATATTGCCGGGACCTGGAGCTTTGCCTCTTTTCATGTGTTAAATTGTGTCGTCACTTCATTCTGCATAATTGGTGGTCCTGTGTTTTTGTTTGAATTGTTTAATTCTGGTCTTTCATCATCATAGAGTTGACTGATATATTCAGTCCATCTTTCTATTGTCTTCTCCTGTCCCATTATTATATTTCCTTCCTTTGATTTCACACATCCTGAAACTTTGACTTCTTTTCTTCCTGTTAATTCATTTAACTGATTGTGCATAAATTTGGAGTCTTTCTTTTGTTGTTTTTCCATTTCTTCACATTTTTGTTTTAACCATCCTTCCTTTGCTTCTCTGCATTTGTTCTGGATCTCTGTGTGCAATATTTTGTATGTCCGTTCTTCCTCCTTATGTTTTCTTCTTTCATCCATTAGTTGTAATATTTCTTCTGTCATCCATTTCTTTTTGTTGATTCTTTTAGTCACTTGTATTACTTCTTTTGATGTTTGTTGAATCGATTGTTTGAGCATTTCCCACTGCTCCTCGATGTCCTGTATCTTCTCAATAGCATTATATCTATTTTGTACTATCGTGCCATACTTATCACTCATCTTTTTATCTACTCTAAGTATATCTAGTTCTAGTTTTATATTTCTTGGGGCTTTCTGTGTCTTCCGCAGTTTTATTCTTATCTTTCCAACTACTGGTACATGGTCACTATTGCAATATACTCCTGGCCATGTTTATAATATACAAATTCATTCGTAGTTGAATATATATTCATTCACAGCCTCTAAAAATAGCCTGACGCCTGTAACAATGCAATTCTTTCACAACCTCTAAAAATAGCCTGACGCCTGTAACAATGCAATTCATTCACAACCTCTAAAAATAGCCTGACGCCTGTAACAATGTAATTCATTCACAACCTCTAAAAATAGGCTGACGCCTGTAACAATGCAATTCATTCACAACCTCTAAAAATAGCCTGACGCCTGTAACAATGCAATTCATTCACGACCTCTAAAAATAGCCTGGCGCCTGTAACAATGCAATTCATACACAGCCTCTAAAAATAGCCTGACGCCTCTAACAATGCAATTTATTCACAACCTCTAAAAATAGCCTGACGCCTGTAATAATGCAATTCATTCACAGCCTCTAAAAATAGCCTCACGCCTGTAACAATGCAATTCATTCACAACCTCTAAAAATAGCCTGACGCCTGTAACAATGCAATTCATTCACAACCTCTAAAAATAGCCTCACGCCTGTAACAATGCAATTCATTCACAACCTCTAAAAATAGCCTGACGCATGTAACAATGCAATTCATTCACAACCTCTAAAAATAGCCTCACGCCTGTAACAATGCAATTCATTCACAGCCTCTTAAAATAGCCTGACGCATGTAACAATGCAATTCATTCACAACCTCTAAAAATAGCATGACGCCTGTAACAATGCAATTCATTCACAACCTCTAAAAATAGTTTGACGCCTGTAACAATGCAATTCATTCACAACCTCTAAAAATAGCCTGACGCCTGTAACAATGCAATTCATTCACAACCTCTAAAAATAGCCTGACGCCTGTAACAATGCAATTCATTCACAACCTCTAAAAATAGCATGACGCCTGTAACAATGCAATTCATTCACAACCTCTAAAAATAGGTTGACGCCTGTAACAATGCAATTCATTCACAACCTCTAAAAATAGCCTGACGCCTGTAACAATGCAATTCATTCACAACCTCTAAAAATAGCCTGACGCCTGTAACAATGCAATTCATTCACAACCTCTAAAAATAGCCTGACGCCTGTAACAATGCAATTCATTCACAACCTCTAAAAATAGCCTGACGCCTGTAACAATGCAATTTATTCACAACCTCTAAAAATAGGCTGACGCCTGTAACAATGCAATTCATTCACAACCTCTAAAAAATAGCCTGACGCCTGTAACAATGCAATTCATTCACAACCTCTAAAAATAGCCTGACGCCTGTAACAATACGATTCGTTTCCAGCCAGTGAAAATAGTTTGGTGTCTGTAACAACAAGACAATTTATCCACAGGCTGTAACATGCCCTGGCGTATATAATAAAGCAAATTCATTCTCCAACTGTAACGTTGAAAAAAAAAACAACCTAACCTTTGAGACCTTAACGCATTTGTCCCATTCGTTTGTATACGAGATCGACTCCGGTTAAAAACATCACTTTACCACTAAAAAAACTATCTTTACGACACATAGTACCATAGCTGGTGTATGTCGGGGAGTAACGATAGAACCAGAGGGATAAAGGCCGCTTGGTCAAGCAGTCGCCACGACGTGCGAGACTCAAGATTTTTATTTCACCCCCGATAGAAAAAATCCTGTCTGTCTACCGCGAGCTTCGAACACCGTACGCCGGCTTTTCAGCCAGCGGAACAGTGGTTTTAGCCGCACGGCCACGCGCACGTCTACTTTACCACTATTTTTGGAAATTAGAAAATCACAAGTTGAGAACAATTTCTACTTCAGAAATGTCAACAGCTAAAAAGAAGATAAAAAAAAACGAACAAAAAAAGTGGTATTGAGTGCACTAATTGAATAGCCAAACGTATACGGAAATAGAAATTGGCAAACATGTTGGTAAGCGTTTGAAATGCACGTGCACTGTAAATACGTACTCATGCTAGCTGATTGTCTTGAACTGAGGTTGCATTATCGATGTCTTTCTCTAGCTCATTCATCTTGAACTCGTATTTTTTTTCGTGATTGTTTGACAAGTCTTTGGTTTATCTGTAAATTTTTTTTTTTGTGCAAGCCAGCAGTTGTTTTTATTGTAATGGCCTCTCCTATTAAAGCGATATTATCAGATTAATAAGTCTATCCTACCCTCCTTTGTATGGGGTTTTCTTTCTGTATAGTGTACATTCGCTACAACGAAACAACATGCTCCCCCTGCATGGATTTTAATTTTAATCCACGACTTATCTCCCTTGGTGTTAATTGATATTGATGCCAATCTTGATCTTCTGGGTCTCTTTGGCGTCTCGAAATTATTGCGGTTTGCAGTTAGAACATTGTAGTATAGGTAGGCAAATAAGAGATGGGAAGATAACATCATGGGAGGGACAAGCCTCAACTTTGCAGGGTCCCAAAGAATGACTGAAGATTGAGAGAAATGGAGAAGGTTGACGAAGTCTGTCAGTGATGCCCCCCAAAAAAACCCAGGAATATAGAAAGAATGGAACAAGCATATCATTCACCAGACTTGGTTTCCCACCCTGTTCCTTTCATTCACATATGACTCCTAGTCGCATGCATATCTCACATTCTACTTAGACTTCCAGTTAAGTGTTTCACATTATATATATTTATATTGATATAGAGATATGTGTAAATCATCTCTGACTGACTTCTCCATCTGTGAAAATGACTGGGAACATCTGGATAGTGATCGCACATCATGGAGAGCATGTATCAGGAATGGTATAACATCTTTTGAGACTGTGCTAAGGCAAAACTTAGAAGAGAAAAGACTTATGAAAAAAGGACGGAAAACCATGTGAATCAGTTGGCTTGACTTGTTCATCATGTGACCGTGTGTATTTGTCAAACATTGGTAGAATTAGCCACGAGAGAAGCTGTTCGACAAAAACAAATCCTAAAAAAAATACACAATAGTCTCCACTAGACCGCCTGACAAGACGAAAAGGGCCATATAATATATATATATCGAGAGAGAGAGAGAGAGAGAGAGAGAGAGAGAGAGAGAGAGATCTGTAATGAAGTATTTTCTTGTAATATAGTATTTTCCCCTTTTCTATTTGTCTTTTCATTTCATTGCACTTTCTAATTCAGATGCCCTAGTTCAGGTTACTCTAAAACATGTCGTTTAGAGTTATCTTCATTTCGTTGTCCGATTGTGTTCCTTTTCTGTAATGTTGTCACCATTCTTTGTAGGAGCGTACATTACGCCCCGCCACTTGCTCCATGTAGAAAGAAGCCTTACTTTGAGGTCATCTTGAGTTACTGGTTTGTGACAGCGGTTTGCTGGGTAGGGGTATCCCTGTCATAGAAGAAGTAAGACGAAGTAAAGGCATCAAGATGCACAGAGGTACGAAGCTGATGTAAAGCTGAAGATAATAATGACATTTTTTAAAAAAGTGGTATGGTAACAGCTTTGCGTGAGTGAGAAACAAGTGGTATGGTAACAGTTTGACGTAGGTGAGAAACAAGTGGTATGGTAACAGTTTGACGTGGGTGAGAAACAAGTGGTATGGTAACAGTTTGACGTGGGTGAGAAACAAGTGGTATGGTAACAGCTTGACGTAGGTGAGAAACAAGTGGTATGGTAACAGCTTGACGTAGGTGAGAAACAAGTGGTATGGTAACAGCTTGACGTAGGTGAGAAACAAGTGGTATGGTAACAGCTTTACGTAGTGAAAAACAAGTAGTATGGTAACAGCTTGACGTAGGTGAGAAACAAGTGGTATGGTAACAGCTTTACGTAGTGAAAAACAAGTAGTATGGTAACAGCTTGACGTAGGTGAGAAACAAGTGGTATGGTAACAGCTTTACGTAGTGAAAAACAAGTGGTATGGTAACAGCTTGACGTAGGTGAGAAACAAGTGGTATGGTAACAGCTTTACGTAGTGAAAAACAAGTAGTATGGTAACAGCTTGACGTAGGTGAGAAACAAGTGGTATGGTAACAGCTTTACGTAGTGAAAAACAAGTGGTATTGTAACAGCTTGGTGTAGCTTGACGTAGAGAAACAAGTGGTATGGTAACAGCTTTACGTAGTGAAAAACAAGTGGTATGTAACAGCTTGACGTAGGTGAGAAACAAGTGGTATGGTAACAGCTTTACGTAGTGAAAAACAAGTGGTATGGTACCAGCTTGACGTAGGTGAGAAACAAGTGGTATGGTAACAGCTTGACGTAGGTGAGAAACAAGTGGTATGGTAACAGCTTGACGTAGGTGAGAAACAAGTGGTATGGTAACAGCTTGACGTAGGTGAGAAACAAGTGGTATGGTAACAGCTTGACGTAGGTGAGAAACAAGTGGTATGGTAACAGCTTGACGTAGGTGAGAAACAAGTGGTATGGTAACAGCTTGACGTAGGTGAGAAACAAGTGGTATGGTAACAGCTTGACGTAGGTGAGAAACAAGTGGTATGGTAACAGCTTGACGTAGGTGAGAAACAAGTGGTATGGTAACAGCTTGACGTAGGTGAAAAACAAGTGGTATGGTAACAGCTTGACGTAGGTGAGAAACAAGTGGTATGGTAACAGCTTGACGTAGGTGAGAAACAAGTGGTATGGTAACAGCTTGACGTAGGTGAGAAACAAGTGGTATGGTAACAGCTTGACGTAGGTGAGAAACAAGTGGTATGGTAACAGCTTGACGTAGGTGAGAAACAAGTGGTATGGTAACATCTTGACGTAGGTGAGAAACAAGTGGTATGGTAACAGCTTGACGTAGGTGAGAAACAAGTGGTATGGTAACAGCTTGACGTAGGTGAGAAACAAGTGGTATGGTAACAGCTTGACGTAGGTGAGAAACAAGTGGTATGGTAACAGCTTGACGTAGGTGAGAAACAAAAGAAAAGGCGAACGACGTTTCAGTCAAGTAGGCCTTCAGCTGGAACAATAAACAACACACAAACAATTGTTCCAGTTGAAGGCCTACTTAGTAGAAACGTCGTTCTACTATTATTTTGTTTCTCACCCACGTACAGCTGTTACCGCCAATTTTTTTCTCTGTTTTAAAGAAAATTGTCAAGAAGTAAGACGCCTGTTTGTCCCCACTGGTTTATGGGGCCCCTAATGACAGGCCGTTTAGTCCAGATATCAAGGATACATGAAGCTTGTGGAGCAGGTGATGGCTTGAGCTGTGACAAAAACCAGAAGTGATTACTGGTCACAATCCAAATTCTGCGATGGTAGGCAAATGAAATCATGTGTAGAGGCAATAGCTACGATGTATTAGAATAGTATAGTCCCTGTTCATGAAAAATGGAACTTAAAATTAATTTCTTACATTGCCTTGAAACATATAATAATAATCATCATCGAGTGCCATCTCCGCAACGAAGGTTGGCTACCATGGAGCGCATTCTGCTCTGTCTCTTGCTTTGATGGTGCAGGTTGTCACATGCTGATTTGTCCATCTTTTGATGTTACTCGTCCATGTTAGTTTTGGCCTGCCTCTGCTACCCTTGTATTTCCCCCTCCAGGATTACTTTTAGTAGGCTGTTGTGTCTTTTAACGTGGCCCAAAAATCGCATTTGTCTTGTTGAATTGTGTTTAGTAGTATTCTTTTCATTTTTAATTGTTTTAAGACTTTATCTTTTGTTTTCTTTTCCTTCCATCCAATTCTACCCATTCTTCTATATATCCATATTTCAAAGGCTTCAATTCTCTGTTCTGTATTCTATGTCACATATAATGATCACAACGCTGTATTTTTCCGATAGCAACATATGGCTGCGTAACATAGAAAACAAAAAGATCTGCTGGAAATTACATCAGTGCCTTTGACTGCAAGTTCTACAGAAAAAATACTTGATGGAGCAAACATGTTAAGGAAGCGTTGGTCTATATTTACATAGAACCTTGAAAACATATCTATTATGTTACTTGACTTGACCGAATACTTTCCCGCTGTGAACTGATTGTTCTCTGCATCTGAAAGTTCTCGCAAGAGTCTAATATTTGCGATTTATAGTGTGGGCCAGACTTGAGGAAATCTAAAAAGTACAAATTAAAAAAATAAACTGTTTATGTTGTAGTCTTTAAGATACCCTTACTGTTTTAATAATTACCAACACATAATTGGTGGAGTCTACTATATTATCTGCATACCTTCTCGACGCTGGTAATATAACAGAAATAAAAGTTCGAGTGTATTATATAGCTGTAATCTCTATTTCTCTCTCTCTCTCTCTCCCTCTCTCTCTCTCTCTCTCTCTCTCTCTCAAGCACTCTGTCGTTTACATAATTACTCTAAACTCACTTGCTATTTATTATACCCTCCTTCTCTCTCTCTCTCTCTCTCTCGCTCTCTATCTCTATCTCTCTCTCTCTCTCTCTGTACCTGTTAAAAATACTATTGTGTTAACAATATTAATCTGATGTCACTTGTTCTTTCTTCTTTCTCACTTGTTCTTTGTACATTATCCCATGCTCTCTCTCTCTCTCTCTCTCTCTCTCTCTCATTTTCTATTTCTCTCATTTCTTTCTCTCACACCTTCCCACCCACGACTATCTCTACTTTAATACATATATTGTATTTTCCTCACAAGAAGTACACTCTCTCTCTCTCTTTCTCTCTCTCTCTCTCTCTCTCTCACACAAATTAAGAGCATGCCCCTGACAGAAGAAGAAGAAAAACAACAACAAAACCCATGGGCACGCTTCTGTTTCATAAGTGTCTCCCCTAAACACAGCTACGCACACACAAACCACACGACTGATCCATTCAGTCACGAAAACAATACAAGTGTGATGTTTGTTTTACGTTCCGCAACTGGGGGTGTTATTAAGCTTTGCATACAAACGGCTGACCTTTGACCAGAAGCCTGGTCACGTTCCGTTACCAGCTCCTTTTTTTTTTAAACTGAAACCTTTTTCTTTATATATCTGTTCAAAGTGTGGTGGTGTTTTAAGAGTATATATATTTATATATATATATATATATATATATATATGGGAGCCGCGATAGCTCAGCGGTTAGTGAACTGGACTACAAAGGACAAGAGCTAGGGTTCGATCCCAACCGATGGTTTCCGGGTTCACCCAGCCTTAAATGCGTAGCGGATTTTTGCTGGGAAAGTTAAGCGGCAAGGGCGTAATACCGACCAAATTACCCCAAAAATCATGTGCCTGTAAAATGTATGGTTACTAACACCATATTCCCTATACGCCACTTGGCGTGACGGGGGCACCTTACTTTTTTACTTTTTACCTTGTATTTTCTCTTCCAATATTACTTTTATAAATATACATATATACATATACGTAGTAGCCTCCGTCAGTCATACTTGACTATGGATTTTTCAGCGCCCCTAGAAATGTTTTTCTTTCGTCGTGTATTCTCTTTCTTTATGAATCTGTCTCTTCTTGTTTGAGGTGAACCTTTAGATCGTATCTCCAGAGATTGTGATCTGCAGCTATGTCTTCCCATGCTGCAGGGTTTATGTTCAGTCTTCGTGTCACGTTTACACACATCAACAAATCGAAGTTTTGGGCGTCCCCTAGTTCTTTTACCATCTGCCAGTTGTCCGTAGAGTATATTTTTTGGTATACGGCCATTTTTCAAACGGTGTACATGGCCGAGCCAGCGTAACCTACGTTGTTTGAGCAGCGTGTAGATATTCGGGAAGCCTGTGCAAGTCATGACCTCCACGTTTGTCACTTTATCCTTTCAAGCGATACCAAGAATACGGCGCAGACATCGCATATGGAATGCATTTAGCCTTCTCTCCTGCCTTACACACACACAAACACACACTCGCACACATATATGTGTATAATATATATAAAGGACATTGATAAAATATTATTAGATATTGTTAAAATCATGGAAGTGAATCATGTACAGTAGACAAACAAAGGAAAAGGCGATCAGAAGACACAGAAGTATTCTGAGAAGAATTTTGAGAGCTCCCTGGTTAGCTAAGACCAACGAGAACATTTTCAATAAGGTTACCACAAAAAGAGAGCTCCTAAAAAAAAACATCAGAAAGAAAGAAATGACATTTTTTTGGGCGCATCATGAGTAGAGGAAAGTAGGAATACTTAGTTACAACTGGTAAAATACAGCGAAAGAGAAGATCGCGGACGACAAAGAGAGAAGAAATTGGATAGCTTGGTGTCATGGCATGGAAAACAGTCAACAACAGAATTGATACGACGCACTTTGGATAGAGAATAATGGAAGGACATGATCGCCTGCGCCAACCGGTATGACACATGATGATGATGATTGCTAAAAATCGTAAGTGTATTTGTTAACAGCCACGACGCAGGTTTTGGCGAAAAATCAGAAAACACATACACACACACGCACGCACGCACACACACACACACACACACATATGCACGAGTACTGACCATGCGACCAGTGCATCGTATGCCAGGAGACACATAATAATAAATTACTTGCTTGCTTGCGTTCACCCGATGACTAAAGTATTCTAGAGTATTCTGGTAGACTAGAATATTCTTTTTCGTCATACACCCTTAAAAGGACGTTACGTGGGTGTGTCTGCGTTGTGTTGTGGTTTGCAGTATAACTGTGATATTTGCGACTTTCGGCCCAACACATCCGACTTCAGCACGACATTTTTGAGTACCGGGTTGTCTTCCCTCTTCGATCCCTGCTCGCTGGGCCAGACTAGACAGGTTCGTCTGTTACTAGAGGCACCTCGGAGAGGCGGAGCAGGGTCTTATAGGTTCAGGTTCACCGATCCTGACGCAAGCCATCAGCTGTGGGTCGCTGACAACTTCCATCTCTGTTGCTGTGAGGTGCGCCTTCGCCTCCTTAATAATAAATGAATATTATCATAGAGGGAAACTTCCGAGGCGATAATCAGCGAATCAATTCAGAGGAAGAAGTGTGTTTACACCACTCTGAAAAAAAAAATGTCATGTTGCTGATAATATGTAACACCTACTTTGAGCAAGAGAAAAGGAAACTATACACATGGAAAAGCCCTGGAGATAAGAAGAGGAATCAAATAGATTACATAATGATAAAAGAAAGGTTCCGTAACAGCGTAAAGAAAGCAAACAACCTACCCAGAAGCAGATATTAATTCAGATCACAATCCTGTAATGATTAAAATGAAAATCAAACTAAAGAGAAACAAGCAAAAGTCTAATTCAGCAACAAATCCACTAGAAATAACAGCTTTAAATCAAAAAGATATTAAAGATACCTATACAATACAAGTAAAGAACACATACCAGAAGCTGCTAGAAGAAGGAATTGAGCAATACAGAAGATAAAATCCTGATGAAAAAGTAGCAACCAAATGGCAATGATAAAGAAAAGCATACAAGAAACCTGCGACACCTTACCCAAAAGAGAAAAGAACAAAAAACAAAAATGGATAACTAACACAATCTTAGAAAAAATGAAAGAAAGGAGACAAGCGAAGAACACTGCCCATTACAATAAAATAGATAATGAGATACGCAAAATGTGCAAAAAGGCAAAAGAAGACTGGCTCAGCCCAAAATATATAGAAATAGAAACTATGGAAAGCAAACAAGACTTGGGAGAATGCACACAGAAATAAAGAGAATGACTAATAAAAATAAAAAAGCCACAGAAGGTGGATGCATTGCAGACAAGAAAGGAAAAATGCTATCAGACAATAAAGATATTATAGATAGATGGCAGCAATATATAACAGAACTATTTCATGATCAAAGGGACAAGAAACCAGTTATAAAATATACATCCGGCAATAAAATCTTAAAATCTGAGGTGGAAAAAGCTATAAAAACAATGAAAAAGGGAAAAGCAGCAGGACCTGACAGCATACAGATAGAGATGATGCAGGCACTAGAAGATTTTGGCATTAAAATGATTACAGACATATGCAACGACATATACCACACAGGATACATACCAAATGAACTAAAAACATCAACTTTCATTGCATTGCCTAAAAAGAATGTTGCAGTTGAATGCAGTGACTTTAGAAAAATAAGCCTAATGAGCCACGTTACAAAAATCTTGCTAAAAGTTATACCAGGAAGGATTCAGAATAAAATCAATACTGAATTAGATGAGCAGCAATTTGGATTTAGAAAAAAATAGCTGGACAAAAGAAGCCATATTCTGCATGAGAACATTAATCGAAAAGTACACAGAAGTAAACAAACCAATATATGCCTGCTTCATAGACTACACCAAAGCTTTTGATAGAGTACACCACAAACAACTTATAGAATGCCTAAAAGAAATACATCTAGATGACATGGACATACGACTAATATGTAATCTATACTGGGAGCAAACAGCAATCAGCAAAAATAAAATATAACAAAGAGAACTCTACACCCGTTGATATAAAAAGAGGAGTAAGACAAGGATGCATCCTATCACCAAGCTTGTTCAATCTATACATTGAGCAAATCTTTAAAAACATCATAGAGATGCCAGACATAAACATTAATGGAAAGATAACCAATAACCTAAGATATGCTGATGATACTGTACTACTAGCAGAAAATCCTAAAGATCAACAACAATTACTTAATGAAATAAACATGATAAGCAAAAAATATGGACTAGATATGAATATCAAAAAGACTAAAACTATGATCATAAACAAAGAAAATACTCAAAACCCACAAATGGATATCAAAATTGAAGGAATAGACCAGGAGACAGTTCAGAACTACAACTACCTTGGACATACTATAACCAGTGATGGAAAATGTACAACTCAAATAAACAAAAGATAAGGAATGGCAAAAAGTAATTTTAATGCCATGAAGAACATACTATCATCAAAATAAATAACACCAGGGCTAAAACTAAGAATAGCAAAATGTTACATCTTCTCAATATTCCAATACGGTACAGAAACATGGACATTAGACAAGAAAACAGAACAGAGAATTGAAGCCTTTGAAATTTGGATATATAGAAGAATAGGTAGAATTGGATGGAAGGAAAAGAAAACAAACGACGAAGTCTTAAAACAACTAAAAATGAAAAGAAAACTACTAAACACAATTAAAACAAGACAAATGCGATTTTTGGGCCACGTTAAAAGCACAACAGCCTACTAAAAGCAATCCTGGAGGGGAAAATACAAGGTAAAAGAGCAGAGGCAGACCAAGACTAACAAGGACGAGTAACATCAAAAGATGGACAAATCAGCCTATGACAACCTGCACCATCAAAGCAAGAGACAGATCAGAATGGCGCTCCATGGTAGCCAACCTTCGTTGCGGAGACGGCACTCGATGATGATGACAATGATGATGATAATGATGATGATGATGATGATGATGATGTGATGATGATGTTGTCTTTACCTCTTTATCATGAAACAGTACAAAGAGTAAAGTTCGCATGATTACAAGACTTTAACACTGAAGATATTGTTAAAATATATTACATATGTAAATTATTAAAATATTAGATGTTGTAATCATAGATACAGTTAATATTGATAATAAAAACTAAATATAATATATATATATATATATATATATATATATATATATATATATATATATACAAACAAATAATATGTAATATATATTTACTATTAGGGAGGCGCGATAGCTCAGTGGTTAGTGAACTGGACTACAGGACAAGAGGTAGGGTTCGATCCCAACCGACGGCTTCCGGTTGACCCATCTTTTAATGGGTACCGGATTTTTTTCTGGGAAAGTAAAGCGGCACAGGCGTAATACCGACCACATTACCCCAAAAAAACATGTGTCGAAGGTCTGCAAAATTTATGGTGACTAACACCATATTCCCTTAGAATTTGCTTTAATATTCCGCATTTAGAGTCCAAATTGTTGATGGCGTATGAGAATATTGATTATTCTGTTCTATTTTATTATATTAATGTAATCAGTGTATTGTAGTCGGGGCATCCTGACCCCCATATCCGCCTGCGACCTGCTGTCGCAATAGCAGGGTCGGCGCACCATCAGCTGACCAAGACCTAGCAGTTCTACCTCCTCGTGGTCTCCCATGGTAACAGTCTGCGTCAAAACAGACTGGCTAACAGAAGCTAGGATCGCCGTGTTCCCCGTAGTGGTGGCTGTTACTGATATGGAACGACCTCTAACTTCTCTAGTAAGAGCCAGGAATGTCAAGAAAGTCATTATGACCCGCCACATCTATGAGTAAAAGGGCACCCTGCCCGCATCAACTCGTGGCATTACGTCAATTCAACAAATCCGCTCCTCAACACATCCCAGCATTCCTCGAAGTGTATGCAGACGGATTGTTTCGGTAAGGTGTTGATTATAGATACATCTACTCTTCCCACTACGCACTCCGGATCGAATATTGATTAGTGAGTGGAATAGTTTATTGATCATTCTTAGATAAATTGATTTATCTTGTCGAATTATTTTAATTCTTCTTGATGAAATTGTTGACTCCCCTATTCCAATATTTATTTAATTTTTTTTTGGACCTATCGTTATTCATGATGTATCTTAGATATGTCAATGAATGTACAGAATCATGCTTGCTTGCTTTCGCTCGCCCGATGACTAAAGTATTCTAGAATTATGAATTAGATTGTAGAATTCCTCTTCGTCATCCGCCCTTCAAAGGATGTTAAGTGGACGTCTCTGCGTTGTGTTGTGGTTTGCAGTGTAACACTGTTATATTTGCGCCCTTCGGCCCAACACATCCGACTTCAGCATGACATTTTTGAGTACCGGGTTGTCTTCCCTCTTCGATCCCTGCTCGCTTGACCAGACTAGACAGGTTAGTCTGTTACTAGAGGCACCACGGAGAGGTGGAGAAGGGGTATGGATGGTTCTGGTTCACCGATCCTGGCGCAAGCCATCAGCTGTGGATCGCTGACAACTTCTAGCTCTGGTGCTGGGAGGCGCGCCTTAGCCTCCGTACAGAATCTAAAGGTACCATTATAACATGATTTTTATAATTTATCGGCCCTGTTACTTTCACTATATTAAGCTAGTATGGTTGCTACTGGAGCCGCGATAGCTCAGTGGTTAGTGAACTGGACTACAAAGGACAAGAGGTCGGGTTCAATCTCGATTGACGGATTCCGGGTTCACCCAGTCTTAAATTGGAAACGGATTTTTAATGAGAAAGTAAATTGGCACGGGCGTAATACCGACCACATTACCCCAAAATTCATGTGCCGAACGTCTGTAAAAATTATCGTCACTAACACCATATTCCCTATACGCCAATTGGCGTGACGGGGGTACTTTTTTTTTTTTTCTATGGCTGCTACTGTACTGTGTGTATTATTGCTACTGTACTGTGTGTATTATTGCTACTGTACGCTGTGTATGATTGCTACTGTACGGTGCGTATGATTGCTACTGTATGGTGTGTATGATTGCTACTTTACGGTGTGTATGATTGCTACTGTATGGTGTGCATGATTGCTACTGTATGGTGTGTATGATTGCTACTGTACGATGGGTATGGTCGCTACTGTACGGTGCGTATGATTGCTACTGTACGGTGCGTATGATTGCTACTGTACGGTGTGTATGATTGCTACTGTACTGTGTGTATGATTGCTTCTGTACTGTGTGTATGATTGCTACTGTACTGTGTGTATGATTGCTACTGTACTGTGTGTATGATTGCTACTGTACTGTGTGTATGATTGCTACTGTACAATGTGTATGATTGCTACTGTATGGCGTGTATTATTTCTACTGTACGGCGTCACATGGAAGTAAACCCTCGACGACTGGTAATGATGATGATTATTATTATTGTCAATTTAATTAATATAATTCGTCACATGTATTATCTACATCCTTCTCTTAATAATTACCCTTATATTGTAATTCTTGCTTCATGTTTTACACACAATATTGGAACCGCTATTTTCTTCCAGTTATTTTTACAGATTTTCCAACATTGTTCTGTTTCCGATGTTCCGATCGATCTGCTACTATTATTTGTTATGATTTCTTCTGCTTTCATATTTTCATATTTCCCGATTAGTTCAGCCAATAGCAATTTTTCTTCTTGTAATTTTACTTCCAAGCACGACGCAAACATGTCAAGTATCTTTCATCTAATCTAAGAACACTTCTGTCCCGTTTTTTTAGTTGGTCTGTGTTTATTCTTGCCTCTAGCAATCTTAAACATGTAATGTTTTGATGTAGCCGTTTGAATGTAATCACATACTGTGATTATGTTATTAGGTTACCAGAACTATGAAAGTAATCACAGACAACATTGGAGATTATGTTACCAGAACTATGAAAGTAATCACAGACAGCATTGGAGATTATGTTACCAGAACTATGAATGTAATCACAGACTGCATAGGAGATTATGTTACCAGAACTATGAATGTAATCACAGACTGCATAGGAGATTATGTCACCAGAACTATGAATGTAATCACACACTGCATAGGAGATTATGTTACCAGAACTATGAATGTAATCACACACTGCATAGGAGATTATGTTACCAGAACTATGAATGTAATCACACACTGCATATGAAATTATGTTACCAGAACTATGAATGTAATCACACACTGCATATGAAATTATGTTACCAGAACTATGAATGTAATCACACACTGCATATGAAATTATGTTACCAGAACTATGAATGTAATCACACACTGCATATGAGATTATGTTACCAGAACTATGAATGTAATCACACACTGCATATGAGATTATGTTACCAGAATTAGTCTCACTGTACTTTGGACAGTTATAATTTCTCTTTCTCCTCTTGCCTCCACGTCCAAATTAAAAAAAAAACGGTTTAACTTTTCCATTTATGTTATCTGTAGGGAGAAGGACGGAGAATTTATTGAGGGAATGTGAATATAGGCCGCATGTCGTGTGTGATTGCCACAGGGTGTACAGGTTCGCATGTTTGCTTAATCCCATAGTCCCTCAATGATCGACCTTTCGCTGGATTTGCCAATCTTCTACTCATTCCTCCTATCGCCCACTCATTCCTCCTATCGCCCACTCATTCCTCCTATCGCCCACTCATTCCTCCTATCGCCCACTCATTCCTCCTATCGCCCACTCATTTCTCCTATCGCCCACTCATTCCTCCTATCGCACACTCATTCCTCCTATCGCCCACTCATTTCTCCTATCGCCCACTCATTCCTCCTATCGCCCACTCATTTCTCCTATCGCCCACTCATTCCTCCTATCGCCCACTCATTCCTCCTATCGCCCACTCATTCCTCCTATCGCCCACTCATTCCTCCTATCGCCCACTCATTCCTCCTATCGCCCACTCATTCCTCCTATCGCACACTCATTCCTCCTATCGCCCACTCATTCCTCCTATCGCCCACTCATTCCTCCTATCGCCCACTCATTTCTCCTATCGCCCACTCATTCCTCCTATCGCACACTCATTCCTCCTATCGCCCACTCATTTCTCCTATCGCCCACTCATTCCTCCTATCGCCCACTCATTTCTCCTATCGCCCACTCATTCCTCCTATCGCCCACTCATTCCTCCTATCGCCCACTCATTCCTCCTATCGCCCACTCATTCCTCCTATCGCCCACTCATTCCTCCTATCGCCCACTCATTCCTCCTATCGCACACTCATTCCTCCTATCGCCCACTCATTCCTCCTATCGCCCACTCATTTCTCCTATCGCCCACTCATTCCTCCAATCTTCCACTCATTCCTCCTATCGTCCACTCATTCCTCCATTCGCACACTCATTCCTCCTATCGCCCACTCATTCCTCCTATCGCCCACTCATTTCTCCTATCGCCCACTCATTCCTCCAATCTTCCACTCAGTCCTCCTATCGTCCACTCATTCCTCCTATCGCCCACTCATTCCTCCTATCGCCCACTCATTTCTCCTATCGCCCACTCATTCCTCCAATCTTCCACTCAGTCCTCCTATCACCCACTCATTCCTCCTATCGCCCACTCATTTCTCCTATCGCCCACTCATTCCTCCAATCTTCCACTCAGTCCTCCTATCGTCCACTCATTCCTCCTATCGCCCACTCATTCCTCCAATCTTTCATTCATTCCTCCTATCGTCCACTCATTCCTCCTATCGTCCACTCATTCCTCCAATCGCCCACTCATTCCTGCTATCGTCCACTCATTCTTCCAATCTTCCACTCATTCCTCTATCGTCCACTCATTCCTCCAATCTTCCACTCATTCCTCCTGTCGTCCACTCATTCCTCCAATCGTCCACTCATTTCTCCAATCTTCCACTCATTTTTCTAATCTTCCACTCATTCCTCCAATCTTGCACTCATTTCTCATTCATGATCTAAGTAAAAGATACCCAAAAACTTTCTCTATTATATCATATCCATATCTTGTATTTTATTCTGTAGTTCTGCTGTAAAGATCTATGTTTCGCAAGCGTTTATACAAATTGATAAAGCACAGGTGCATACTAGGCCGATCTCAGAGCCTAGAGTGATGTTCTTATCTTTCGAATAGGTTTTAGTCTTATCTATCATTTGTGTCTAACAGTTTAAGATAACCTGGCGAGACCGAGCCCTCCCCAGTAACAGCAGTAATTATCAATGAAATCCCTTTAGGTCCCTTTTTGAAGCAAGGGCTAAAGGACAAGGTCACGCCATCCATCCATATTCTTGGGTTCTTTCTCTACTTCTCTCCAATCTAGGCCAATGTTCTTGAGGATTTCAATTTCTTCTTTTCTCCCAATATTCATAGGCCTTCATAGTTTTATTTATTTGTTTCATGTGGGCTCCATGACTGTGCTGCAGTTATGATTAATTTTCGTATACATTTCAGATCATTATCATCATCAACTACCGGGCCTGCTGGCGTAGGTGATCATGTTTCTCCACAACTTTCAATCTCGACAGTTATTTATAATTTCTGTTGTTGACCTTCTGCCAAAGCCATTCTCTTAAGCTGTCTAGTATCTTTTCTCTTTGCTTCGCTCTATCTCTTCGTCCTTCAATTTTTCCAGTTGTTACAATATATTCCAATTGTTCTCTTTTCACTACGTGGCCAAAAAATGATGATTGTTTCTTCCTAATATCGGAAATTAGCTCTCTTTTTTTATTTGACCTCTTTCAGAACATTTTCATTACTCTTATTAGCTGTCTATGATATTCTCAACATTCTTCTGTAAAACCACATTTCTACAGACTCAAGTGATTTTCTTGTCCGTTGTCCTATTGTCCATGATTCACATCCATATATTAAGACTGGCTCTACATAACATTTAAGAACTCTTTTTTTTTTTTGGTGCACCTTGATCCTTGATAACAGATCATTATAGCTCTTACACTTTCAATCCAACAAAATTAAGCCTAAAATTTCAGAGATATTTGAAAGCTAAAAAAAAAACAGTTTATCAGAAAAGAAATATAAATTTGAAAAGAAAATATTTTTGCTCACCCAGAAATTTGTTGTGACCAGTTTTGTCGTCCTCTTTAATCACGACTCTGAACTGGACTACAAAGGACAAGAGGTTTGGCTCGATCCTGATTGACAGTTTTCGGGTTCATCCAGCCTTAAATGGGTACCAGATTATTTTCTGGGAAAGTAACACCGTACGGGCGTAATACCGACCACATTACCCCAAAAAATCATGTGCCGAAGGTCTATAAAAATGACGGTCACTAACACCATATTCCCTATACGTCCCGTGACGTCACGGGGGCTTTTTGCTCTATTACTTTTGGTCGCGCAGCCTGTTCCAACCACCACCCGGAGATAGAACAGGGTCTTTCATAACTCTGGTTCGCTGACTCTGTCCCCATTTATCTATGAGTCACTGGCAATTATCAGCTCATGTACTGTGTTTGAGTCACTGGGATGACAGTGAGATCACTTAATCACTGCTTGATTTCATCATTTATTTATTGTTGATGATTGACACCCCTTCCACCCCTCCCCCCTTTCTAAAAAAGAATTGAACACACTGTATTTCTGAATAATGATATTTCGCAACTATCACCAAGTACTGTATTTCTGAATAATTATATTTCGCAACTATCACCAAGTACTGTATTTCTGAATAATGATATTTCGCAACTATCACCAAGTACTGTATTTCTGAATAATGATATTTCGCAACTATCACCAAGTACTGTATTTCTGAATAATTATATTTCGCAACTATCACCAAGTACTGTATTTCTGAATAATGATATTTCGCAACTATCACCAAGTACTGTATTTCTGAATAATGATATTTCGCAACTATCACCAAGTACTGTATTTCTGAATAATGATATTTCGCAACTATCACCAAGTACTGTATTTCTGAATGATGACATTTCACAACTATCACCAAGTACTGTTTTTCTGAATGATGACATTTCACAACTATCACCAAGTACTGTTTTTCTGAATGATAACATTTCACAACTATCACCAAGTACTGTATTTCTGAATGATGACATTTCACAACTATCACTAAGTACTGTATTTCTGAATGATGACATTTCACAACTATCACCCAGAACTGTGTCTACTAGTCTGGGTGATAATGCCTCTTTCTACAACTTCATAGGCATAGCTGTACATGTGTTTATTAATTATATTCTTCCCTCAATATTTCCAGCAGTCGAAATATATTGAGTTATTGCGGGTCATCATCATTGCACTCCGAACATGTCCATAGGTGCTCAGATCCCCTCCTCAGCAATTCCCTCAGCGTTCAGCGACTGACGACTCCAGTTCTATGTTGGTTGATAAGTCTTCTTACACGGCCACTAAGTTTCTCATTTCTGGCTGTGCCCATCTTATCTCCCATTTCCATCATCCGAAGAAGTGACGTGGATCTGTGTTTGTCGACGTCCTGTGCTCTTCCCACATCTCGGAGGGCATTGATGATGTCCGTCCGATCCATTGGTTGCACTTCCTCAACGACAGCACAGCTTGCCAACCTGTTCACTCTTTCATTTCCCCGTACTCCCGCATGTCCAGGGACATAGATAAAGGTGACCTTACGTATTTTGGATTTCTGTCACGGCTCTACCCATTGCATGCGTACAGAGCCCGCCTCCACTTTTTTAATTATGCTCATCGAATCACTCAGTATACATTACGAGATATATTCAAGCTGCCACCGTTTTAATAAAAAAGAATTGAAGTAATGTCTCGAAACATATAACATGCCGCAGGGGAGTGAATTATAAAAATAACTATGCCGTAGGGGAGTGAATTATAAAAATAACTATGCCGTAGGGGAGTGAATTATAAAATAACTATGCTGTAGGGGAGTGAATTATAAAATAACTATGCTGTAGGGGAGTGAGTTAAAAAATAACTATGCTGTAGGGGAGTGAATTAAAAAAATAACTATGCCGTAGGGGAGTGAATTATAAAATAACTATGCCGTCGGGGAGTGAATTATAAAATAACTATGCCGCAGGGGAGTGAATTATAAAATAACTATACCGTAGATTTAGGGGTGAGGCGACTAATGCTTTTGCTGTCATTACTTTTCCGATTTAGTGAAAAAATCAAACACCTTATTATATACAGCCCGCTGGGTCAAAATGGAAACATGAAGCTTCGTTTGAACCCGTGTTCACTCGAACACCAAGCAGCGTTACCAGTACGTTACTGATGGTTTTACTGTTGTCTTACTTGGACAAGAAATTGTATTTGTTTCTATTAAATGTTTGGAAGCTTTCGTTCATTTTGCGTTGGCCTTGTTTAGAACGTCCACTTTAATAATTCTCATCATCATCATCATCGAGTGCCTTCTCCGCAACGAAGGTTGGCTACCATGTATCGCCATTCTACTCTGTTTCATGCTTTGATGGTGCAGGTTGTCATAGGCTGGTTTGTCCATCTTTTGATGTTACTCGTCCATGTTAGTCTTGGTCTGCTTCTTTTACCTTGTATTTTCCCTTCCAATATTACTGTTAGTACGCTGTTGTGTCTTTTAACGTGCCCCAAAAATTTCATTTGTCTTAATTCTATTTAGTAGTTCTCTTTTTATTTTCATTAGAACGTCCACTTTAATAATTTTAGTTGTCCATAATATTACCACATTTCGTCTGTCACCTTTCTTTTCCTTCTTTGTTTACCTTTCAGTGTGGGCGGAAAAGGAGGGGGGGGGGTGTGTTATTTATAATTTGCAGTATTTTGCTTTTCTGTTTGCTCCAGCTATTATTTCTTAATGTTTTTAATATTCCATCGATTCATCTTTTTCGTGGTCGGCCCTTGGGTCTGGTGTTCTTGCAACGTTTATTAAAGGCTCATTGTTTTGATCTTTCTGCCTTATCACGTGGCCAAACCATTTTGTCTGTTGTTTCTTTTTGTATTCTAGCCAATGGCGGGAATTATTCCTAGCTTTTTTCTTAGTTCTTCATTTATGATCTTATCTCTCAGGCTATTTCCTGTCATTCGTATAACATTTTATTTTGGCAATGGCTTTTTTTCCTTAGTGTTGAGTTTATTCTTGTGTAAATCCAGATTTATAACGCCTCTGGTGAAATTCCTTTGTTCGATTGATGAGAATTTACTTCCGTATGTCAAGATTGAATCTTCGTTATTAGTAAAGGATTCGTTTTCTCAACACTTTTGTTACATAACGGTTACGTAATAATAGTTTTTTTCCCATTATTAAAATCCAGCTTTTCCCGGAACTGTTCGGCGTCACATCCAAAGTAATAGTTTTTAATTATTTGAATTAATTTACCTGTTTTAAAACGGTCCCGTTTAATTTAATTGTGCGTTTAGGAGACGTATATTATTTATTACTTCTTTATTCTTCGTTACTTTAATCCTTTGCCTTTTGCTGTCGAGTCTAAGATCTTTTATGGAACGTTGATATGTTATATGTTTAACTTTAACTATTGTATTTTTGATGTGATATGTGTAACTATTGTTATCTTTTGATGTGGCACATTCTGATGTTTTAACTCGACTGTATCCAGGTAACCACGTGAGCCATGATCCCAAATCAAGTTCGGGTGGAGCGAGCAGTGGCAGTAAGACAAGCGAGCAGAGTGATATCATCAGACACCTAGGGGAGGGGGCAGATGTGAAGCAATATCTAGACCCTGATGTAAGTTATCAGTCTAATGGAATTTGCTAAATTAATTCATATATAAATATTTGTAAAATATATTTTTTAAATTGTGTTTTTTAGTTTTTATATACAGCCTCTTGGTGCTTGAATTCATTCAATGGAAGTTTAGTAGTTTAATTTCAAAGTTTTATGCTCAATCTTCATCATCAAGTACCATGCCTGCTGGCGTAGGTGATCGTGTCTCTCCACGACAACTTTCGATCTCGACAGTTATTTATCATTTCTGTTGTTGACATTCTCTTTGCTTCCCTCTATCTCTTCGTCCCTCAAATTTCCCAGTTGTTACAATATATAAATATTCCAGCTGTTCCCTTCTCATTATATGACCAAAAAAATGATGATTGTTTCTTCCTAATATTGGAAATTAACTCTCTCTTTGCGCTTTGACCTCTTTAATGATGTTTTCATTACTTTTCTTAGCTGTCCATGGTATTCTCCTCAGCATTTTTCTGTAAAACCACATTTCTAGTCTCCAGTGATTTTCTTGTCTGTTGTCCTATTAACCATGATTCACATCCATATGTTAAGACTGGCTCTATATGACATTTAAGAACTTTTTTTCTTGTTTCTATTGTCAAAAATGGATTTCATAGTATCTTCCTCATTTTTTGGAAAGCTGCTTTTGCCTGAGCCATTCTGCATCTCACCTCTGTTGTGCATCTACTATCAGAGGTTAACACTGTTCCAAGATATTTAAATTCATTTACCTGTTTTAATATTTTTACACTTGTCTTTATTGTGCAATTTGGTGATGTCTTTTTCTTTATTACTACCATTGCTTCTTTCTTTTTGCTATTAAGGCTGAGTCCTTTATTTTTGCTTTCCTTCACTATAATATCTAACATTTCGCGTAATTCATTTCACTTTTAGCAATTAAGACTGTGTCATGAGCATACCTTAGATTATTTATATTATGACCTCCAATTGTTATTCCAGGCATGCCCCTTATGGATCTTAAAATAATCTCGCTATACATATTAAATAAATCTGGTGACAGCACACAACCTTGCCTAACACTTTGATCATATAGCACAGCCTGACTTGTAGTGAATGTAACAACTGTAGTTTGTGTATTTACGATCGAACAAGTTTTTATTTTAGTTTGGTTGGATCTCTTCTACGGCAAAACATGATAAAAGAAGTTACAGAACAAAACATAACAAGAAGAGTAATCACTGGATGAACACTGAAGAAGAAGATACCTCCCATATATTTTTTTCATGCAAAAACCTGTACACTAAGCCCAAAAAATAGTCTTACCAATAAAAAAAAACCCAACTTTACATGCAACACCAATACACCCCCCTCCATTCCTTTCCTGATCCACATCATTTGGACTTTTTTGCCTTGTTCTTGGTGGATCACAACCCATTGAACTTCAGACTATGTCTGTTTGGTTATATCACATCACAGTTATCATAAAAATTATCCATAAAAATACATATATTTTGGTTATGTGTATCCATGTAATTGTATCCAGCTGTAGATATATACATTTATGGAGAGACATGATCACCTATGCCTGTAGTCATGGTACTTGATGTTGTATCCATGTAACATGATTGGTTGCATCCGTATTTATTAGTCAGTTTCGGACAGTTTTTCCAGCTTTACTTATCTCTATCTCAAAACATAAGTACACTGGACAATATGACTACAAAACATGTTCTACAGGATTGTCCCCAGTACACAGTCTTGAGAAGAGCAATGTGGTCCACACCCACCTCCCTGGAAGAGAAACTATATGGGGCAATCGAATCACTTAAACAGACAGCTGACTTCATGAGAGAGTCTGGAATCCTATTCTGATTGACTCTTGATTGCAGAGAGAGAGAGAAAACATAAGTTTGGTGCAATAAATTTGGCCAGCATGTTTATATGCATAATTATTTTCACAATTTTGCAAAAACTGTACTTTCATGAAATTTTATTTTTACATTTATTTTAATAAGAAAAAGGATTAACAAAATTCCACAAATTACCTTGTAGACTAACAGCCCATTAAACAAAATGAACCAAATTAAGGGCCGTTCTTGTAAGATGTAGTGTGTTAGAAGAAGTAAAAAAATAATATAAAAGAGAAATGTGTGTTCATATTGTGGATGTTTATAAATAACTTTCTCTCCTGTCATCTCATATTGACTATATTTTTCATTGCAGCTGTCAGATGATGAAGGAGATGCAAGTGATGATAGCATAGACACAATGACTGAGACAGACTCCCAGATTTCTGTTGCCAGACAAGTTGGAGCTATCAGAAAAGCTGGGTAAGACATGATTTTTTTGCATAATAATATTGATTAATTCAAGTGTATGTTGCATATTAAGTAGCATACTTTAGCCAGTCAATAAATCAATCATTAAACATCTTTACCACCTCTTTCTGGAGCTTAAGTCACAGGCTAGGACTCTATTCTTTCCAGTCAAACCAAGTATCCATAAGATTTTCCTTCTCTGTAAATTCTCAAGCTTCCCTTGTTTTTTGTTTTGTCTTGAGGGTTCCATGACAATGCCTGTCTTGCTATGCTAGAATCATGGTTTTGTAACTTTTCCCCAATCCCTCTTTAATTTTCATGTTTTCATTTTTTTCACATTTGATCCCTGTTCTGTTTTTATCAGATACCTTCATTTCTGATCTTGCCAGACCATCTGATATTAAGAATTGTCCTCAAACATGTGATAGAGAATCAGAGTCACATACATTCAAGCTGACAGTAACTCAAACTACAAAGCTTGTGATATTAAGAATTGTCCACAAACATGTGATAGAGAATCAGAGTCACATACATTCAAGCTGACAGTAACTCAAACTACAAAGCTTGTGATATTAAGAATTGTCCTCAAACATGTGATAGAGAATCAGAGTCACATACATTCAAGCTGACAGTAACTCAAACTACAAAGCTTGTGATATTAAGAATTGTCCTCAAACATGTGATAGAGAATCAGAGTCACATACATTCAAGCTGACAGTAACTCAAACTACAAAGCTAGTGATATTTAGAAAGACAACTGACCACTTATTTGTAAAAAAAAAAAAAAAATTGCTAACGTACCAAGGAGCATTGTTGAACAGTAACCAATTCTGTCTTTTTTTTGTCAAAATTATTACCTCTTCTGTTTTCCTTCATATCCCTTTCAGCATCAAGGGGAGAAATAGTTTGCCTTTTTTCTCTCTTCTTTTGGCCTCTCTTACTGCTATATTTCTTAGTCTGTGTGTCTGTGTAATATTCAACCAATTCATTTATATCACTATCAGTCCTTGGATCTGGTGTTCTCACAGCATTTGTTGTAGTCTTTATGTGTCATATTTTGAACTTTCCTTCTTATCATATTGAAAAACGAAGATGAGAAAAGACCTCATCACAGCACATGGTGCTTAGGAAGTATGGTGATAGTTTCAATATTATTTCAGCATTTTTGGGGTAATGTGGTTGGTATTATACCAGTGCATCTTTTCTTTCCTGGAATAAAACCAGGTACCCATTTTAGGCTGGGTGAACCTGGAGGCCATTAATAAAGATCCTACCTCTTCTCCTTAGTACTCAAGTTCACCAATCATCGAGTTATCGCAGCTCCTCCCAGTCTTATCATATTGTCAAACTATTTTACTGTTTCTTTATGTAGAAGCTCCTTCCTGCCTTATCATATTGTCAAACTATTTTACTGTTTCTTTATGTAGAAGCTCCTCCCTGTCTTATCATATTGTCAAACTATTTTACTGTTTCTTTATGTAGAAGCTCCTCCCAGTCTAATCATATTGTCAAACTATTTTACTGTTTCTCTATGTAGAAGCTCCTCCCTGTCTTATCATATTGTCAAACTATTTTACTGTTTCTTTATGTAGAAGCTCCTCCCAGTCTAATCATATTGTCAAACTATTTTACTGTTTCTTTATGTAGAAGCTCCTCCCAGTCTAATCATATTGTCAAACTATTTTACTGTTTCTTTATGTAGAAGCTCCTCCCTGCCTTATCATATTGTCAAACTATTTTACTGTTTCTTTATGTAGAAGCTCCTCCCAGTCTTATCATATTGTCAAACTATTTTACTGTTTCTTTATGTAGAAGGCCCTCCCTGTCTTATCATATTGTCAAACTATTTTACTGTTTCTTTATGTAGAAGGCCCTCCCTGTCTTATCATATTGTCAAACTATTTTACTGTTTCTTTATGTAGAAATGGACCACAATTAACAAAATATCAAATTTTGGCCAGTGAAACTGGAAATAATTGTGTGTAAAGTTTTATTATTTTTCTTCTACTCACTCAAAGATGGCTGATAGTGAAGAACTGGCTGCTTCATAAAAAGAAGAAGATAGAACTTGCTCCTCGAAGAGCTTGGAAGAGATATTGGGTGTGTCTGAAAGGGACAACTCTACTGTTTTTTGACTGTGATGAGGAGAGTTCTGTCACTGAGAACAGTATTCCCAAACATATACTTGGTGAGTATTTTGTTTATTGGGCAAATTAGTATATTTGTGTATGATAGTGGCAACAGTATTCCAAACATATAATTGGTAAGTATTATGCTTGTTGGGGAATTTAGTATATTTAAGTATAAAAGTAGCAATATAATTCCAAATAGCAAAGCAAGCCCTCATATGGGAAACAACAGGTAAGAGAAAAAGAGGAAGACCCAGGGAGACACTGAGGAGAACATTGATGAGAGAAGCAAGAACAGCAGGATTCGGCTCCCTCAATGAGATAGAGATGCTTGCACAGAACAGACAAATGGCGAGATTTGATAAAATATCTTTAAAAGAATTGAAAACTGCTAGAACAAGAATTCAGATAGGAGAGGGTGTATCTTGGTCTGCGCCCTATGGGCCGGCTACGGCTCGAAAGGTCAATAGATAGATATAATATAATTCCAAATTTATAATTGGTAAGCATTTTACTAGTTGGGAAAGTTAGTTTAGTGTGGAATTAGCACAATTGTTGTCAATTACATCACATAGAGATCATGAGTTTATTGGTTCAGTTCTGAACATACACACTTCATACTTCATTTTGTATATACAGTCGAACCTGGTCTTAGGACCACCTGTTTAAAGCGTTTCCCTGGTTATAGGACCGGGTCTACAATTTCCCCGAGTTTTTTACTATATGCTAACACTGATTACGGCGCTCACCATATGACGCGACCAGAGACCAGCCTAATTAACCGCCGCCAATGTTATTTATCCCGTTTACGACGACCAGCCAGTCCTTCGTCTCGCTGGAAGCCATAAACGATCGACACAGGTGTCTACAGGTGTCGATGTTTTCCCGTATTTAGTGAGTCCCAGATTACAGTGGGACGTGTTATGTTTATCAGTCAATACTGGTGTGAGAAACACGGCAGACACAGATCTATGATTCGTGAAGTGACATCACTTCGCGGTTCCGTCTAGACCAGAGTAGACCATTGCGTGGCCCGTATAAATTACAGGAATTAACTAAAGAATTAGTCATTGCCCGCTTAGAGTGTATTCACGTACATGTACAGTATCTCAGTGAATTATTTTTGTGGATTTTAAAAGTGTTACACACAATATAGGAAATGGCCAGTGTCAAAAGTGTAAAACCAAAAGCATTAACGCTGGAAGAACGAATATCAGTGATTCGACAAAATCAGCAAGGTAAAAGTTCGCGATTATTGGCAGAACAGTTTGGAGTGGGAAAGACACCGATTTTACGTACGTTAAAGAGAAAAGCCGAGTATATGAATGACTTTGAAAATAATGCACCAAGTATGAAAAGAAGGAATAGCAGGAAAACGGGAAATGAAGACATAAATACACTTTGTTGGAAATGGTGTCAATCAGCACTTGCACGAAAAATTCCGTTATCTGGGCCGATGATCAAAGAACGAGCTTTACAGTTTGCAAAAGAATTGGAAAACTCAGTCTTTAAAGCATCGAACGGATGGTTAGAGGCCTTCATTAAAAGACACAATCTTGTGTTTGGTAAGCAATGTGGCGAAGTCGGTGATTCAGATATGAGTGCTGCGGCTGACTGGACTTCTAAATTATCTGAGATATGCTATGGTTACGCTGCTCAAGACATTTTTAATTTAGATGAAACCGGGTTATTTTTCAAAGCGACTACGGACAAAACATTTTTTGTCAAAGGAGAAAAATGCGCTGGGGGTAAAAAAAGCAAAGAGCGAATAACAGTGATGCTATGCACTAACATGTTGGGGGAACGAGAACCGGCTTTAGTGATTGGGAAAGCAGCTAACCCTAGGATTTTTAAAAACATCAACATAAACACACTGCCAGTGATTTACAGAAACAACAAAAAGGCATGGATGACTGCAGCTATATTTGAAGATTGGCTGAAAAGTTTTGACCGTAAGATGCAGAAAAAAAAGCGCCACATTATTTTATTTGTTGACAACGCTACCTGTCATCCCAAGACCGAACTACAGAATGTTAAGCTGCAGTTTCTGCCACCCAACACAACTGCATTAGTTCAACCCCTAGACCAGGGTGTCATTCAGACATTTAAATTAAAGTTTAGACAAAAACAGCTTCTACATCTTATCACAGTCATGGAATCAAACAAGGATGCTTCCGGAACCGAACTCATGAAACAGGTCGATTTACTGGATGTAGTCTACTGGATTGCTGCAGCATGGAAAGAAGTGGACAACTCAACCATCCTTAAGTGTTTCTGTAAAGCAGGTTTTCATTGTCCTGCTGAAACACACGCATATTCTCTGACGCACATGGAATCTGCATCAAAGACCGACGTGCAAATTGTTTCTACTGCAATTTCTACTGCTTTGGATAACCTTTCAAAAGAATTGTTTGGATACCAATTGACAGACATCTCCATGATTGATTCAGGGCTCCAAACTTGCAACACAATAGAAACAAACTGGGATCTTCCTGCCACTGCAATTTTAGCTGCTGAGGATGTGAATAGTGAATCAGACAACGAACAAGATTCTACTGACATTGAGAAAACATACACTATCGCAGATGCACATAATGCTTTGGAGCTTCTGCGCACCTATTCAATAACAAACGGGAGATCTGACATACTAGACGTTATCATGGACTTGAGAGAAAAATTGAACTTATCGTTTATTTCATCTGTCAAACAACAGACTACCATATTGGATTTTTTTTCAAGTCAAAAGTGATACATGTACAGTATAAGTGGAATCTGTGTATGTGTGTTTTATTTTTGTGTGTTTAACTATCGTGTTTTATGAAAAGTGTCCAACCAGTGGCTATTGTAGACCGACATGTGCACTATGTTCTACTCATGGATTACGCTGATTTGCAGGTTAGTTTTCATAGTGCTTAGGATAAAATTTTTTTTATCGCTCTATTTATTATGTGAAACCTGTGAGGCAGGACCACCTGTCCTATGGGACCAGTTTTTGAAAGTCCCGTGAATGGTCGCCTTAGACAGGTTCGACTGTATTATATAGCTGTGTGTGTGTGTGTATATATATATATATAGTCACTACAACTATCCAATCACCATCAAGGGCGTTCTTCTTGAGAATGCATGGAAAATGAACCAAGAGGAAGACCCAGAAAAAGATGGATAGATGCTGTGACAGAGACATGTAACAACAAAGGAAAATCACTAATTCAGACAGTTTGAGCAGCTCAAGGACAAATGATATAAACCACAGCACCTTTTAGGTATTGGTGAAAAGAGAAAAGAAGAGGAAGAAAGTCACTACAACAGATAGTTAATAAAAATAAATAGGAATAGCAATGAATATGGTTTGGAAATAAACATTAAAAGGCTACAAACTATGATTATAAGCAGAGAAAATAGACAAAATATACAATTAGATTGATTTCAAAGTAGATGGAAAGAATCTAGAAAGAGTTCAAGAATATATCTAGCTTGGACATATAAAAATTATGAAAAATGTAAGAGAAAATAAACAAAAGAATATGAATGGTAGAAGGCAATTTTAAGAACATGAAAAATATAGTCACATCAAAGTAAATAACACAAGAACTAAAACTATAAATAGTGAAATGTTATATCTATTGAACATTCCTGTATAGTGCTGAAACATGGGTGGACAGTCAATAAAAAAACAGTAGAAAATTGAAACCTTTAAAATGTTGTCTTTAGAAAAATTGGGACAATTGGTGGAAGGAAATGAAGACAAACAGGGAAGTTCTGAACCAATTGAAAAGGAAAAAACTACTTGGCACGATTCAAAAAAAGATAACTCATATTTTTAGGATAATTGAAGAGCCACAATACTAAAAGTCATCTTGAAAGGGAAGGTACAAGGTAAATGAGACAGAGGCAACCCCAAAAAAAATTAAAGTGGACTAACATAAAAAAGTGGACAGGTGAGCATATAACATCATGCACTATCAAGACAAGAGACAGAGTAAAATGGCACTGCATGGTAGCCAATCTTTGATGTGGGGATGACACTTAATTAATTATAGAGTCATCTAGCTTGTCCCTGTTGCAACATGTGACTTTATAAACAATAGGACAACACACAAGAAAATCAGTGGAGTCTGTAGAAATGTGGTTTTACAGAAGAATGTTGAGAATACCATGGACAGATAAGAAGAGTAATGAAAACATTCTGAAAGAGGCCAAAGCAAAAAGAGAACTATTATCCAATATTAGAAAGAAACAATCTTCATTTTTTTGGTCATGTAATGAAAAGGGAGCAGCTGGAATATATTGTGACAACTGGGAAAATTGAGGGACGAAGAGATAGAGGAAAGCAAAGAGAAAAAAATACCAGACAGCTTAAGAGAATGGCTTGGAAGAAGGTCAACAACAGAAATGATAAATAACTGTCAAGATCAAAGGTTGTGTAGAAACATGATCACGTATGCATGTAGACATGGTACCTGATGATGATGAATATATAAATAATGGTTCCACTTTGATGACATATGTTATGATTTGTAACAAGACAATTATTTACTTGATGATGATGATGCCCTCTATATTATCTTCTCTAGGCCATTATGCATGTATGTGTGTACATATGCACGTACACACTGTCTACCATGAGGTTTTTGTTGGGCAGGCATGCCCCAATAGTGACCATGATCATGTGAAGTAGAAGTACTTAAGTCTTCATCTCACTCAACCTCCCAAAATATGCCATTATGAAGTCAAAAGTGCATTATTTTAGTTTCACTGTAAACTATTATGCTAAAGAGCAAGCAACAATGACAGTGAAGAAGAAAAGATAATAAAGAAATATTTTGTCTCATCTCACAAATAATAATTCAAACACTGCACATCACAGGGCCTTCTTAATGGGTGAAGGCTAAGAAAAAAAAAGATTACACAGATAAAAAAGATATGCACATTATGAACTTGGAAATGTGCAAGCAAAAGGGATACATTAGGGTTGAAACTTGAAAGATAATTGAAATTTGAGTACTCTTATTGCCACGTTGATGACGCTGAGAAATAGTGGATGTGACAATTATTTGTTTTTGGCCATTCCAAGAGACATTAATTTATTTACTTTTTGCCATTAAGGGAGTATTGGTTTATGATCGTTTTGAGAATGGCTTGTGGATATAGTTAAAAGCCAAAATCCAAAATAAATACAATATTTCTGACTTTTTTCTTTAACTAACATTTATAATGGTGACCATTTAATTTCTTCTTTCTTCTTTCCTTCCTCATTTGCCTTTCAGCGTCGAGGAGAGTTATAATTTGTGGTCTTTTTCTCTTCTGTTTGCCTCTGCCTGCTGCTGTTATGTTTCCTAGTGTTTCTATAATTTCCATCAATCCATCTTTTTTGTGGTTGGCCCTTATGTCTGGTTTTTCTTGCAATGCTTATTAAAGGCTCATTGTGTTGTGTTTTGATCTTCCTGCCTTGTCATATGGCCAAACCATTTTATCTGTTGTTTCTTTATATATTCTATGGCGGGGATTATTCCTAGCTTTTTTCTCAGTTCTTCATTTCTGATCTTATCTCTCATGCTGTTTCCTGTCATTTGTCTCACACATTTTATCTTAGTAGAGGTTGACGATTATATTGTTGAGTGTCAATTTTGCATCTAGAGTTATTTCCTTATTGGACAATAGTGGTGATAGATGTCCAATGATTTGACAAGCTTTGTTGCATCTTGAGTCTGTTTCTGCTGTTTGTGAATTGGTTGTATCTAGACTTCCTAGGTAGTTCCTCTGCTTGTTTTAGTTGTCTGTCGTCTGTAGTTATGTTGATGATCTGTTTCTCTTTTGTGATATTCACAACTTCTGTTTTGTTGATGATTCTCATGTTGTATTTTGTGCCTCTGTTGTTGAGTCTAAGTGTTCTTGTAGGTCTTCTATTTTTCCATGTATTATTGATCATCTGCAAATAGAAGCTCATTGATCTCCTCTGTCTCTGATAGGTTGACTAACTTGTT
This sequence comes from Megaustenia siamemsis, assembly GCA_032433765.1. Lineage (NCBI taxonomy): Eukaryota > Metazoa > Mollusca > Gastropoda > Stylommatophora > Ariophantidae > Megaustenia > Megaustenia siamemsis. Next base: position 24,649,708 of record JAVIAB010000107.1, read on the forward strand.
TATATAGTCCATGTATGTAATAAACAGTAGAGGCGATAGTACTCACCCATGTCTCACACATTTAGCAAATGGGATAAAGTTGCATACACTATACAGTGTCTATAATTTTGTTTCCAATTTGTATATAAAAAAAAAAAAAGTAAAGTACCCCCCGTCACGCCGAGTGGCGTATAGGGAAATATGGTGTTAGTGACCCTATATTTTACAGACCTTCAGCACATGATTTTTGGGGTAATGTGGTCGGTATTACGCCCGTGCTGCTTTTACTTTCCCAGAAAAAATCCGGTACCCATTTAAGGCTGGGTGAACCCGGAGCCGTCGGTTGGGATCGAACCCTACCCCTTGTCCGTAGTAGTCCAGTTCACAATTTGTATATAAATTATATAAATAAATAAAATATAATTATATTGCCAATTTTTAAAAAATTTTATATTGTTACTGTCATTTTAGAATGAGATGGATGTGGATTCAGTTCATGGTTCCTGGTAGGGTCAAATCATTTTTTTTCTCTTGAAGTAAAACAAACTTTATCCTGAGCACCCAAAAATGATTACCATAGGGGCAGGTAGTGTTTATTTCTCCTGTCCTTAAAGAATTCTACCCCCACCCAAAAATAAAAAAAAATTACAAATACCCCATAATGGGATCTCCTTTTTCTTTTTCATCCGACACATGACTCTAGGGGTTGTTTGGGGAACTACTGACAGAATTGTCATTCTTTTCCATGTATCTCTACCTTTAGTTATTCTTTGGGACTCTACAAAGTTAAAACCTGTTCATTCTTTGATGTTATGATGCAAAGATAGTTCTTACTTTTCAGCAATAAATACCAATTTTGGGAAAGTGGAAAGCAAAATCAATAAGCATCATTAAAATCGAAGTGCTTGATGGGAGCCAATTTGGGGAGCAAAATTAGAAGTCAAGAACTCAGAAGACAGTTTGGTTCACATTGGCTCACATTGACTCACATTGACTCACATTGGCTCACATTGACTCACATTGGCTCACATTGACTCACATTGACTCACATTGGCTCACATTGGCTCACATTGGTTCACATTGGCTCACATTGGTTCACATTGGCTCACATTGACTCACATTGGCTCACATTGACTCACATTGGTTCACATTGGCTCACATTGACTCACATTGGCTCACATTGGTTCACATTGGCTCACATTGACTCACATTGGCTCACATTGACTCACATTGGCTCACATTGACTCACATTGACTCACATTGGTTCACATTGGCTCACATTGACTCACATTGGCTCACATTGGCTCACATTGGTTCACATTGGCTCACATTGACTCACATTGGCTCACATTACAAGACAGAATCAACTAAAAAAGATGTCCTAAATAAAAATGGATAGACAGAATATAGAAAAAAAACACTCTTCTTCTTCTTCTTTCCTTCCTCATCTGCCTTTCAGCGTCGAGGGGAGATATAATTTGCGGTCTTTTGCTCTTCTGTGCACCTCTGCTGCTGTTATGTTTCCTAGTGCTTCTAATATTCCATCGACCCATCTTTTTCGTAGTCGACCCTTGGGTCTGGTGTTCTCAAACGTTTGTTGAAAGCTCGTTGTGTTGTGTTTTGTTCTTTCTGCCTTGTCACGTAGCCAAACCATTTTATCTGTTGTTTCCTTATATATTCTATGGTGATAGTACTGGTAGGGTCAAATAATTTTTTTCTCTTGAAGTAAAACAAACTTTATCCTAAGCACCCAAAAATTATTACCATAGGGGCATTCCTTTAGTAGTTTTAAAGTTGAAGCCAGAAAAATCAAGAGCCAACCAAAGAGCAGAGGATGAAAACTATTTCTCTCCCCAATCCTACAAGGCAATTGAGAAAGGAAAGAAGAGGTGGAAGAAGAAGATATCATATGAAATTTAGAATTGGATTTAAGAGGATTTGCTCAGTAAAATTTGATTTTTCTGGCTTCAACTTAATAACTACTAAAGGAATGTATAGCCCTCTTTGTCGACCGCCCTGAAAAGAACATTAAGTGGTCATAGATGCATTTTGTTGTGGTTTGTTTTTAGGCTGTAATATTGACGTCTTTCGGCCCAATACATCTGATTTCAGCACAGTATCTTTGAGTACCAGGTTGCCTTCCCACTATGTTCCCTACGGCCTTAGCCAAACTTGATAGTCTGTTACCAGGAGCACCATTGGGAGGTGGAGTAGGATTTTTATCATCTCTGTCATTCACAAATCCTGATGCATTGTGGGTCACTGACTACTCTCAGCTCAGGTGCTGGTGGGCATCTTAGCCCCCAGTGAATTAGATTTAAGTGAAGAAGAGTTGTGCAAATAGTCTGCATTACTTAAGCATTATAAACGATTAGTTAGCAGAATAGACAATTATAAATAGATTAGTTAGCAGAATAGACTTATAAATAGATTAGTTAGCAGAATAGACTTAAGTATCTAAAGAAGATGATATTAATAATAACAATGTTTAATCAATCATTTTTTGTTGTGGATCCATGTGGATTGTAAACAATTGTTGAATGCTTTGCTAGATCTGTGTAAAGATGCCAACAAATGAAGTCTTTTTTTTCAGTGATTGAAGGTGGCATTTCCCAAGCGGTTCCAGAACATCCTAAAAGAGAAAACATCTTTTCTCTGAGCACTGCGTGTGGAGATGCTTACTTGTTTCAGGTAATCACCTGTTTCAGTGTACTTCAGTCACAGCTGCTACCATTAATAATGTTGCTACTATAACTACTACAGCTATGGTTACTAGCATTACATATTATTGTCTCTAATCTGAAGGTTCGAGGTTTAAATGCCTGTTGAAGCCAAAAGATTTTTTCTAACCAAAAAGGCTCTTATGGTCCACCCAGCCTCTTTAAGTAGAAATCACAGATATTCTTTGTGAAACAAAGACAGCAAGGGAGATAACTAGCCACCCCACCTCATGAAAGGTAAAGGTAAAGTATGACATGAATCAGCATCTTAGCATGCAATTTTTCACCCATATGTGCTCAGCCATCTATCTAGAAGTGTTCAGAGACTTCTGGACAGTGTCGCTTCAAGCATCAAAACTCACAATGTAAGACGGCATTCCTCATCTTTCCAGAGTACTACCCTGGTACCCATTTCTGCCAGCGGCTGGGTCAACCACAGGGGTATTTTTTTTCTAGGCTGGAGACAAATAATAATAAATGAATATTATTATAGAGGGAAATATCTGAGGTGATAATCAGTGAATCAAAAAAAAGTAGATCATTGACAGTAGACAAATAAATGAAAAGACAAATTTTTTTTCTAATCATGAGTACAATTCACACTGCTTCCAGCAGGAATCGAACATGGGTTGTCCAAACGTCAGTAGCCCAGTCAGGTGGTTTTCCCAACTAGGCTACCGAGGCCTACTCACCTCATGTAGCTGAGGTTTAGTACAATGAAATCACTAACACTAATGGAAATTGCTATGGGACTGACGTTACATTTTAATACACCTACTGCTACTACAACAACTACTATTACCACTACGTCTAACATCTTTCAAGAACAGGAAGGCACCACACAGGGCTCCCATTGTACCCTACCATAAGTAGGCAACTAACCCTGGTTTCAGCAGCAAAGCCTGGCTTGAAATATCAATTAATCATTGACAGAAAAAAATATGAGTACCTCTGAAGACAGAGAGTTATATGCCTGTTCAAGGAACCACTGTGCACACTGGTGCTAGAGAAAACCAGATTAACATTGCAAAATTCACTACCTAGTTTCTAGGGACTTTGCTAAAGGTGAAACTTTGCAAAAAAAAATAATAAAAAAATATAAAATAAACTATTACAGTCATCCCTCGCTACTGCGCGGTTCATTTATCACGGCCTCAGTACATCACGGATTGTTCAAAAATTCTTCTTCTTCTTCACCTCCACCGTACTGCATAGGTGTTTCATCGACATTTATAAAGATCAAACGAAGAGAAGCTATTGTCAGAGGTGAGTTACGGACCTTGTTATAAAAGAAAAGTTGTTATAAGAATAAAAGAGTTCTAAAAACATATTTACAGTATGTACACTTTTGTTACATCTACGTATGTTACACATACACGTATCAAATTTATATCATTCATACATTATTTTATGTATGTTATTTATACTATTAATATTTTATTTACATGTTTGAAACTATTCTTTAATGTTCTAATGATAACATATGCACTTATATGGTTTCATATACACTTATTGATATTATACATACACAAAAAAAGATATGTATGTTAAAAATGAGAGGGGGACACTACTTCGCGGTTTTTCACTTATCGCGGCTGGTTCTGGTCCCTATTAACCGCGATAACTGAGGGATTACTATACTACTATTAATTAAATTATTTCTACAATTACCAATAGTAGTATTTTTGCAGCTGATTATTACATAAGCCAGTATTATCCTTCCTACAACTACTACAACTACCACAACTACTACTATTAACTACTAAAAACTACAACTAAGAGCATGGCGTTATATCATTGTTTGGATTGCCTATTATGTTTTTTGTAGTTTGTGGATTTTTCAGACTTGCCGTGATAATACCTTTATAATTGTCTAAAACCCCTGCTACTACAATTACTGCTGCTATTAATATACTACTTCCACAATCACTTTTGCTGATAAAATGATTGAACAAATACATTGTAAAAAGTACTCATCTCCTTTTAATACATTTCTTACCAAGGAGTTTAACACACAGTTGACTGTGGCTATTTTTTATCTTTGAAATAACAGCAAGAAAATAAATGAAAATGTATCTAAATCATGGGGTTTGTTTTTTGATAATTTGCATGAGAAATGAGAAAAGAGGTTAATTAGTACTAGTTAATTAGTTATAAGGAAAGAAAACAGGGAACATTAGAGGCAGCTGAGATGTTGTTTTGCCATGCGCTGCCGGGGCCTGTAAGGAGAGCAAAGAATTGTGGCGTTATTGCCTACCAGGCATGTTCGTAAGAGGCGACTTAGGAGGGTTGGGATTGGAACTGTCTATCCTGTACTGTAAAAAAAAATAAGCTGAAGAAACTTCACAAACATGGACAAGTCAAAGAAAAGAATAAAATTGAATCTGCCATCTAGGAAAGATAAAGGCTCTCTGTCTAAGAGTTGTATGATGCAGAAGACAGATTGAAACAAAGATGAAGATGATGGGGAAGACATGGAATGATCTTAAAAGAATGGCAAGAAACAAAACGGCATGGAAAGTGTTTGTATAAGACCTATGCTCCACAGAGAGCTGAATTGTAGAAAAGAAGAAGAGATATAATTTATCAGAAGATTGCCACAAACTCCATGGATAGCAACAATTACACAAGAAGAATGTTTAAAACAAAACAAGCTGAAGAAACTAGAAATATCATCAAAGTCATAAGGAAGAGACAATCTACATTTTTTGGACATGTCATGAGAAAAGAAGGCATTGAGAATACTATAACAACAGGCAAAATGAGTGAAAAGAACAGCAGAGAGAAAACCAAGAGAAAAAATATTGAACAGCTTATCCAAATGACATAACAAAAGATCACAGACTGAAATTATATTATATATGAAGGACCTAGTGATGTAGAGAAAGATGATCACCTACACCACCTGGCACTGCACTTGATGATGATAATGACAAGGTTTTAGTGGAATGGAGATAACTGTGGAAACATCTCTAAATTAAAAGCTGCTAATCTGGCTCCAGGGTCAGTGCATCGGTAACTAGAGCCAGTTTTTGTGGCTCATGGTCTGGAAATGTGTTAAAAAAAACAATTTTGTTGTAACAACTGTTTTATGTTTCAAATCAAAAGAGTTCATCTTTCTGATAATTACTTCTGTCCAGGCTTTGTCTCAGATTGACCTTGAGAATTGGACCAGAGCTCTTCATTCAGCATGTGCATCTTCATATGCCCGCCAGCATGGCAAGGACAACACTTTGAAACTGATGTCCTCAGAGTTACAAAAACTGGATGCCAGTATTGACATGGTGAGCCTTCCTTCCTCCCACCCTTCCTTCCTTCCTTCCTTCCTTCCTTCCTTCCTTCCTTCCTTCCTTCCTTCCTTCCTTCCTTCCTTCCTTCCTTCCTTCCTTCCTTCCTTCCTTCCTTCCTTCCTTCCTTCCTTCCTTCCTTCCTTCCTTCCTTCCTTCCTTCCTTCCTTCCTTCCTTCCTTCCTTCCTTCCTTCCTTCCTTCCTTCCTTCCTTCCTTCCTTCCTTCCTTCCTTCCTTCCTTCCTTCCTTCCTTCCTTCCTTCCTCCTCCCTTCCTCCCACCCTCCCACCATCTATCAGTCATTTTTCACTGATGGGAAAACAAACTTAAGGTGAAGGAAAACAAAGTAAGGATATAAACATACAGTTACAGTACTGCGGTAAGGGTGACAAACAGGGAGAATATAAAAATAACATTTAAAAATGAAATAGTTATAGCTTTATGCTGATAAGAGACAACACAAGATGATCTAAAGTTACAGTATAAATGCTAAGTATTGCTCAAATAATACACTGAACCAGATGAGAACGGTACTCCATATTTCATAAATATATTAATTTAAAAAAATGAATTTACACTTATAATTATTTAAATTAATTAATGAATTTATGTACTATCAACCCTTACGTATGTATGTGAGAGCTGGAAAACAACTAGAGACATAGAAACAAGGTTCAACGCATTCGAAAATAAAAGTCTAAGAAAAATACTTGGTATAGCGTGGAACCAATTCAAAACAAACAAAGAAATTAGAGAAATTGTCAATTGATCACTAATATCTTCAGTAATAAAAAAAAGACGATGGTCATATGTTGGACATGTGATGAGGTGAGATAATAACAAAGCAAGCCCTCATGTGGGAAACAACAGGTAAGAGGAAAAGAGGCTGACACAGAGAGACACCGAGAAGAACATTGGTCAGAGAGGCAAGAGCAGCAGGAATCCTTGCACAGAACAGAGACAAATGGCGAGATTTGATAAAAGATCTTTAGAAGGATTGAAAACTGCTAGAATAAAAATTTAGATAAGAGAAAGAGTATCTGGGTCTATGCCCTATGGGCCGACAACAGCTCGAAAGGTCAATAGATAGATAGATAGAATTAATTTAATTAATTACCTATTATTACACTTACATAAACTCTTTTTTTTTAGCTTCTCTAGTTTTGCCTGTGTTTGTGTGTATTGTTTATGTCCCAGCAACAGACCAGCTTTTGAGCTGCAATGTCAATAAATTTTGTTCTGACCTTTATCACTAAAAAAAACTATAACCCAAACACTTCTATTTTCTTTTATGTTCTCCTTCAGTAAACATAAAGTTTAATAAAGATGAAGGGATGCTGAACAATTTTTGTAAGGGATGTAAACAAAATTGAAAGATGAACTATATTTCTAATTCATTGAAAATATATAAATATATAATTTTTCTGTATAAATTGTAGGATGGGAAGATGCGCAAGATGGCTGAGCTACAGATGACAGTAGTAACTGATCCAAAAAGCCGACAAGCAATCCAAAAGCAAATTGCTCAGTGGGAGGAAAACCTTGAAAAGTTATACATTGATCAGTATCGTTTTCGCTGTTATACTGCATCACTACAGGGATCAGAGCTTCCAAACCCAAAGGTATGTTACTATAGAATGTTTCTGCAACATTTTTACCTCCAGAGTTATACAATATTTTTATTAAAATTATTTTTAAATTTGAGTTATTGCTCTTTAAAATTAAAACAATATGCCTTGGAGATCAAATCTTTAATAATTGTTTTAATTTTAACTAATACATGACAAATTATGTAATATCTTTTCTTCTTCCGCTTTCACTTGTTAACACATTCTGTACTATGAACCGTAAAATGCTGCTTCAGTTTCAGCACACCGTGCCAAAAAGCAGTGATTTGCAACTTTTAATTTATTGATATTTCTGCAATTATTTCCACTAAAACCGTGTAACTCTTTTAGTATTTGCTATTTTGACTTCATGAATAAATTGTCCTAACAAAATTTGTGCATTAAAATCATCATTCATTACTGAGTGTCGTCCGTCTCCGCCTCAAAAAATGGCTACCATGAAGCACCATTCTGCTCTGTCTCTTGCTCTGATGGTGCAGGTTGTCATAGGCTGACATGTACACCTTTTGATCTTACTCGTCCTTTTGATGTTACTCGTCCATGTTAGTCTTGGTCTGTCTCTGCCTCTTTTTACCTTGACCTTGTATTTTCCCTTGTGTTAAAATCAATTTTCATTTACTTCATTACTGTTTTTTTTCAAATTTTAACAAATATTACAAAAGTCATCGCAGCCACTGTGAATTAAACTCCTTAGTAGCAAATGCGTTGAGTGGGTTTGGACGTGATGTGTAGCTGCTTTACAGCAAGTCATGATATCTACACCTTTTGCCTGCTTGCGTTCACCCAATGACTAAAGAAATATGCCTCTTTGTCATCAGCCATTAAAAGGATGTTAAGTGAGCATAGATGCTTTGTGTTGTGGTTTGCAGATGATCATTTATTTGTATCTTTTGACCCAACATGTCCGATTTCAGCATGAAATTTATGAGTGCAGGTCCCAGTATCAATAACAACCGCTGCAAGGAAAACCATCGATACTTATCCAGATGACAGGATATATGTATATACTAACAATGCAGCCACAAAGGCAACTATCAAAGCTGGATATGGAATTTTGATACTTTATCCAGATGATCAAGGCCATTCTTCTTAAGAATACATGGAAAAAGACCAAGAGGAAGATCCAGAAGAAGATGGATAGATGCATTGACAGAGACATGTAACAACAAAGGAAAATCACTAATTCAGACTCTTCGAGCAGCTCAAGAACGACAAATGATATAAACTATGACACCTTTTAGGTATCAGTGAAAAGAGAAAAGAAGAAGATGAAGATCCAGATGGTACAGCAGAAGAACTATGTGGTCCATGTGATGAAGTTTGAAACAATTATGAAACAGAAATAACTCATAGAAAGAGCAGTGTATCATATAAATACTGTTTTTGATACGGTGCTATCATAGAAAATAAATATAATCATATTTCCTGATTTCATATCAGCTCTGCAGGTGCTAGGAAGTAACATAAACATGTCAGAACTCACACAGCTCACCATAGACATAGATAACCACCTCATTAATAAGCACGGCATAAGGCTAGTGATGAATTGGATTCCAGGACGCTCTAGCACACCAGGGAAAGTTAGGCAGATACATTAGCAAGGAGAGGATCCAGACAGACACAATTTCACAAATAGCAAAGCAAGTTCTCAAGTGGGAAACTACAGGTAGGAGGAAAAGAGGCCGACCCAGAAAAAACTAAGAACATTGATCAGTTGGCAAAGGCTGCAATAATCAGATTCCTTAATTGGATAGAGATGCTTGCACACAACAGAGACATATGGTGAGATTTGATAAAAGATCTTTGCATCAGAGCAACTCTACTTCCTCAAAGACCTGATAAGTGGAATGGAATTACAATGGACCTCAGAAATACCTGCAGATATCATTACATGGCATTGAGCCAACTGGTGTCAGCTCACAGGCTTCTGGATCAACAACATCAACATGAGTACCGGTTACTAACAAGAAAGATACACAATAAAGTTAATTCTACTAACAAGAAAGATACACAATAAAGTCATTTCTACTAACAAGAAAGATACACAATAAAGTCATTTCTACTAACAAGAAAGATACACAATAAAGTCAAATCTACTTATAAGAAAGATACACAATAAAGTCAATTCTACTAACAAGAAAGATACACAATAAAGTCAGTTCTACTAACAAGAAAGATACACAATAAAGTCAATTCTACTAACAAGAAAGATACACAATAAAGTCAGTTCTACTAACAAGAGAGATACACAATAAAGTCAGTTCTACTAACAAGAGAGATGTCTATATGATTAAATTCTCCAAGTTCTACATTGAGCTTGTCATTATCACATACATATCAATCTATTTCAGGTCTTGCTAGCAAATGCATCAAAGACATCAAAAACAACTTTAGGCCGTCTCGGCATATTTACTGTGACATCATTCCATGCACTTGTAAGTGCCAGAAAACCATTGGTCTTGCCTAATATTTATGGTAAAACTAGTCAGAAGGGTGGAATGCTGTCACCAAGATCTGAGAGCATACAGAAGCCCTCAGCTTTAGTCAGCTCTAGTCTCAGCTCTGAGTAAGTTCTCTTTTTATTTTTATAATGAAAATGTATTTTAGCCCAAAGTTTTTATTTTTCTGTCCCATTGTTGATATATAATAGAGAAATTACCAATCAATCACTAATATCATCAGTAATCAAGAAAAGTTGGACATGTTTTGGACATGTGATGAGAAGAGATAATAAACAAATAGCAAAGCAAGCCCTCAAGTGGAAAACAACAGGCGAAAAAGAAAAAAAGAGGATAAGAGGCCGGTCCAGAGAAAAACTAAGAAGGACATTGATCAGGGAGACAAAGGCAGCAGGAATCAGCTCCCTCAATGAGATTGAGATGCTTGCACAGAACAGAGACAAGAAAAGGATTGATGAAAGATCTTTGCAAGGATTGAGACTGCCAGAAAGCAAACTTCAAAACAGGGAAAGAGTATCTAAGTCTATGCCCTATGGGCCGACTATGGCTCGAAAGGTCAATAAATAGATCGTAAATATAGCCGCTACTCAGAAAGTAATGGTGGTATTTATGATTTCTCTCTGCGACAACCACCCCTGGTCTCAGCAGTGAGTCCCAGCTTGAAATGTAATTACTCATTGAACGAAAAATATGAGTACCTCCGAAGTCAGAGTTATCTGCCTGTGTGGCGAGTGTCCCCTGTGCACATGGCTGCCAGGGAAAAATGGACCTACATGCAAAATTCAGTTCCTAGTCTCTAGGGACTTTGCCAAAGGTGAAAGCTGATAAATGCAAAAAAAAAATAATTAAAAAAAAAAGTATTATTTTTAGCAATTAAAAAAAAAATAAAGTACCCCCGTCACGCCAAGTGGCATATAGGGAATATAGTGTTAGTAACCATACATTTTACAGACCTTCGGCACATGATTTTTTGGGGTAATGTGGTCGGTATTACGTCCGTGCCGCTTCACTTTCCCAGAAAAAAATCCGGTACCCATTAAAGGCTCGGTGAACCCGGAAGCCATCGGTTGGGATTGAACCCTACCCCTTGTCCTTTGTAGTCCAGTTCACTAACCACTGAGCTATCACGGCTCATTTTTAGCAATAATTATATAAAGTTTGCTGCTTTTATGGATGAAAATGTAATGAATATAATACGCCTATGTATCACTTTAACAGAGGACTACATAAAACAGGACAACAGAGTCACTCAGAGTCTGCAGACAATATCCTAGAAAAGACAGGGACAGATGCCAATCCAGGACAAGAAAGCCTCTCAAAGGTTACATTGCCAAAAAGTCAGGTATTTAAAGTATGCGGATCTCTTGTGTAGTTAACCTATTTCCTTGTCACAGGTGCTTGCTTTAATCTCAAAATGACACTTTATTGTTTGTACGTTTGCGTATATTTTGCAACATTTAACGACAAATGTGCTATGGGTATACTACTTTTCATTTCATTTTTATAAATTAATGTTTTTTTGTGTCTTTTCATGGGAGTGGTTCCACTTTTTGACATGCCAGAAAAATATGAATATTGTATATATATATGAAAACTTAGAAGAAAAAAGACTTTTATGAAAATGAATGGAAAACCCTCTGGATCAGTGGGCCTGACTTGTTCATTCTGTGGTCGTGTGTGTTTTTCAAACATTGTTAGAATTAGCCACAATAGAAGCTATTCGACAAAAACAAAACGTAAAAAAAATACACAATAGCCTCTATTAGACCATCTGACAAGACGAAAAAGGGCCATATAATATAATATATATCTGTCTATCTATCTATTGTCGCGTTGAGCCAAAGACAGAAGGACATAGGGCAGAACCACAAACAGAGACCCTGCATGCCAGAAATAGCACATATTGCAAAAATCACTGTTTGAAATAGTCATAACTCAGTTTCTATAACAATACCTTTTACAATGACAGCTTGTCAAGCTATCGAGCAACCTCCTTAGTCTTACAACATGCCTTGAAGGTCACAGTGTCACTATTCTTTAAAAGTAAAGTAAAGTGCCCCGTCACGCTAAGTGGCATATAGGGAATATGGTGTTAGTAACCATAATTTTTATAGACCTTCGGTTCATGATTTTTGGGGTAATGTGGTCGGTATTATACCCATGCCACTTTACTTTCCCAGAAAAAATCAGGTACCCATTTAAGGCTGGGTGAACCCGGAAGCTGTCGGTTGGGATCAAACCCTGCCTCGTGTCCATTGTAGTCCAGTTCACTAACCACTGAGCTATATTGGCTCCCTGTCACTATTCTTTGCTTCCCCCATAATGAGGCCCTGATAACATATAGTCCCTTGGTACTGCGCTAGAGAGATATAAATCTGGTGAACGCAAACAAACAAAACAACAAAAACATTTATGCTATAACTTCTTCTAATAAACTTGAATTTACCATAAAACTATGTTACTAAACATAGACATGTTTCTGAAGAGAAATATTTTAAAGTGTGACAAAATAGTTATTAGTAATTTTTGTGTGTAGTCATGAAAAGACTAAAGTCATGACTAGTTTAATTCCAACAGGTGACAAAATATACATGGAAAACAAACCAGTAGAAGAGATCGATCACTTTATCTATCTTGGAAGTCACATTGATCGAGAAGGGGATACGAGCAAAGAAATTAAAATCAGAATAGCTAAAGCAGCAATGTCTTTCAGAAGCCTTGAAAAGTTGTGGAAATCAAAACTTATCAGCACAAACACAAAACTTAGGCTATTCAAATCAAATGTACTATCAACCCTTACGTATGCGTGTGAAAGCTGGAAAACAACAAGAGATATAGAAACAAAGTTGAACGCATTTGAAAATAAATGTCTAAGGAAAATACTTGGTATAGCATGGAACGAATTCAAAACAAATGAGGAAATTAGAGAAATCGCCAATCAACCACTAATATCTTCAGTAATAAAGAAAAGACGATGGTCATACGTTGGACATGTGATGAGAAGAGATAATAACCGAATAGCAAAGCAAGCCCTCATATGGGAAACAACAGGTAAAAGAAAAAGAGGAAGACCCAGGGAGACACTGAGAAGAACATTGATGAGAGAGGCAAGAGCAGCAGGAGTCGGCTCCCTCAATGAGATAGAACTGCTTGCACAGAACAGAGACAGATGGCGAGATTTGATAAAATATCTTTAAAAGAAAACTGCTAGAACAAAAAAATCCATATAGGAGAAGGTGTATCTTGGTCTACGCCCTATGGGCCGGTTACGGCTCGAAAGGTCAATAGATAGAATTTTTGTGTGTGTGAAATATTCAGTTCTTAACTACAAAAGTTATTAAACATTCATGAGGTCTTGGTGGTCTAGACTTAAGTTATTGGCCTTCTAACTAAAAGATCCTAGTTCGAATCCCACCACAAGCTAGAGATTTTTCTCTCTGGATCCTTGGCTTCTTTATGGCATTATTCTTCCTCTAATACTAGGTAGATTATCCTTCTTCTAATGCTAGGTAGATTATCCTTCCTCTAATGCTAGGTAGATTATCCTTCCTCTAATGCTAGGTAGATTATCCTTCTTCTGATGCTAGGTAGATTATCCTTCCTCTAATACTAGGTAGTGAGATTCATTGTCTAGTAGCCCTTTCAGATAATGGTGAAAATACAGGTCCCATTTGCATTATGTTCATGTTCACGAGCCCTGGCAGTCGGAAATAAAAAAGAAAAATGGCCACAGTCCAGACAATTTATAGGAAAAGATGTACACAAAAATTTCAAAACTGTCAACTTCTTCTTTCCTTCCTCATCTGCCTTTCAGCATTGAGGGAAGATATAATTTGCGGTTTTTTGCTCTTCAATTCGCTTCTGCTGCTGTTATGTTTCCTAGTGCTTCTAATATTCCATCGACCCATCTTTTTCGTGGTCAACCCTTGGGTCTGGTGTTCTCAGAACATTTGCTGAAGGCTTGTTGTGTTGTGTTTTGATCTTTCTGCCTTGTCATGTGGCCAAACCATTTTATCTGTTGTTTCCTTATATATTCTATGGCGACGGCTATTCCTAGCTTTTTTCTCAGTTCTTCATTTCTGACCTTATCTCTCAGACTGTTTCCTGTCATTCGTCTAACACATTTCATCTCTGTAGAGGTTATTTTTCTTATTGTTCTTGCATCTAGGGTCCAGGTCTGGCATTGGTAGCACAACGTTGGGATGAAGATTGTATTGTATAGTGCTCGTTTTGCCTCCAGAGTTATTTCCTTGTTGGACAATAGTGGTGATAATTGTCCAATGATTTGACAAACTTTGTTGCATCTTTATTCTATCTCTGCTGTTTGAGAATTATCATTTGTCACTAAACTTCCTAGGTATTTGAATTCCTCTACTTGTTTTAGTTGCTTGCCTTGTATATTGTTGATGTTCTGTTTATTTTTGCTGTCAATGATTACAAAAAAATGTAGAGTAGCTCTAATGTTGGAGAATATCTGTCAACATGTCAAGGGACAGCTGACCACCTGGTTGCTGTTGTGAAAATTGGAAAAAGTGACATTTACAGAGACTTGAGAAGATGTGGAAATCAAAACTCATCAGCACAAAAATAAAACTTAGACTTTGGTTCATTGGTTGGTTCTTTGGTTATGGAAGGCCCAAGTATCACTGCAGCAAACGAATTTAAATCCATAATTGCTCAACCGCCCGTGCCAGTGGAATCATCCGAATTACTAACTCATCTTCCAAACAAAGAAAGGTAGCTGTAGTCCCCATCATATCTCAGCACATGTCAAAAGACATAGGTCGAAACACAGAAAGTGAACACAGCCAACTGTTCCCTGCCATTTGATATCATTCATCATAAACAATTGGAATATCCAAACATGATCAAAACGGATGAAACACACAGCTCACGGTGTGCACAGAGCACCTAACTCAGTAGCTCCTGCAACAAGCCGGACTTGGAATATGAGGAAACTGCAACAAGGAACACTTTCATACATAGCTTTCAATGGTTCCAAAAAACTGAGACTATTAAAATCAAATGTGCTATCAACCTTTACATATGCATGCAAGAGCTGGAAAACAACAAGAGACTAGAAACAAAGTTGAACGCATTTGAAAATAAATGACTAAGCAGAATACTTGGTAGAGCGTGGAACGAATTCAAAACAAACGAGGAAATTAGAGAAATCGCCAATCAACCACTATCATCAGTAATCAAGAAAAGATGTTGGACATATGTTGGACATGTGATGAGAAGAAATAATAACTGAATAACAAAACAGGCTCTCTAGTGGGAAACAACAGGTAGAAGGAAAAGAGACCAACCCAGAGTGACACTGAGAAGAACATTGATCAGAGAGGCAAAAGCAGCATGAATCAGCTCCCTCAATGAGATTGAGATGCTTGCACAGAAAAGAAACAAATGGCAAGATTTAATAAATGTTTTTTGCAAGGATTGAGACTGCTAGAGAAAAAATTTAGAAAACAGAGAAACAGTATCTGAGTCTCTGCCCTATTGGCTGGCCATGGCTCGAAAGGTCAATAGATAGATAGATATTTAAACAAAATTCAGTCCCCCAAGACTACACTAGAAATATAAAGCTGACATAAACAAACAAACAAAATTAAACATTTATGTGGGTGGGGGCTGGGTGGTCTAGAGGTAAGACATTGGCCTCTGGATAGAAAGGTCCTGAGTTCGATTCCCATCACAGGTGATGGAAAATAAAAATAAAAAATGTTTAAAAATAAAAAAATTGAACATGTGGCTTTACCCTGCCCTGGTCTCTAGGTAGTAAGATCTGATATCTAGCTCTCTCTAGGTAGTAAGATCTGATGTCTAGCTCTCTTGGATAACGGTGAAAAACAGGAGGTCACATCTGCATTCTGCACACGCTAAAGAACCATTGACAGTTGGAAATTGAAAGGAGTAGGCAAAAAAAATATGGCCACTGCTTGGGCAAAATTAATAGAAAAAAATGTACCAAAAATGTTAAAAATCTCAGCGATAAAAATATGAGATTACCTCTGAAGTTGGAGAATATCTGCCTGTATGGCAGGGGACATCATTGTTAAGATCCCAAAAAAGGGCAATCTTAGAGATTGTAACAACTGGAGAGGCGTGCCACTTTTGTCAGTTGCCTCAAAGTTATTCTGCAAAATCATCCTAAATAGAATAAAGGATTC
Source organism: Megaustenia siamemsis (assembly GCA_032433765.1). Classification (NCBI taxonomy): domain Eukaryota; kingdom Metazoa; phylum Mollusca; class Gastropoda; order Stylommatophora; family Ariophantidae; genus Megaustenia; species Megaustenia siamemsis. Next base: position 24,665,954 of record JAVIAB010000107.1, read on the forward strand.
AATAAATACAGTAATGCGTGAAGAACAGGCTGGGTTTAGAAAAGGGAGAAGCTGCCTTGACCACATTTTCACTCTACAACTTATATTGGAGGAACACATTGAAAAGCAAAAACCTTTTGTACTTAACTTCATCGACTTCAAAAAAGCATTTGATAGTATTCATAGAGATTCTTTGTGGAGAATTCTGAAGCAATATGGTTTACCATCAAAAATCATAAATATTGTCAAAGACATGTATGATGGTTACACATGTGCAGTTCGAACAGAGGAAGGACTGAGCGAATGTTTCCCAATAGAAACTGGGGTTAAACAAGGATGTATTTTATCGCCCTTGTTATTTGGAATTGTTATGGACTTCATAATGAAGAAATGCTGCACTGGTAATAAAGGCATCGAATGGATACAAGGAGATCATTTGGAGGACCTCGACTTTGCTGATGACATAGTTCTCATCAGCAGTCAGATAAAAACGATGCAGGAAAACACAAATGAACTATCATCAATAGCCAGCAAAATTGGGCTTGAGATCAATCATGAAACGACCAAAGTCATGAAAAGTTTAATTCCAACAGGTGACAAAATATACATGGAAAACAAACCAGTAGAAGAGATCGATCACTTTATCTATCTTGGAAGTCACATTGATCGAGAAGGGGATACGAGTAAAGAAATTAGAATCAGAATGGCTAAAGCAGCAATGTCTTTCAGAAGCCTTGAAAAGTTGTGGAAATCAAAACTCATCAGCACAAACACAAAACTTAGGCTATTCAAATCAAATGTACTATCAACCCTTACGTATGCGTGTGAAAGCTGGAAAACAACAAGAGATATAGAAACAAAGTTGAACGCATTCGAAAATAAATGTCTAAGGAAAATACTTGGTATAGCATGAAACGAATTCAAAACAAACGAGGAAATTAGAGAAATCACCAATCAACCACTAATATCTTCAGTAATAAAGAAAAGACGATGGTCTTACGTTGGACATGTGATGAGAAGAGATAATAACCGAATAGCAAAGCAAGCCCTCATATGGGAAACAACAGGTAAAAGAGGAAGACCCAGGGAGACACTGAGAAGAACATTGATGAGAGAGGCAAGAGCAGCAGGAATCGGCTCCCTCAATGAGATAGAACTGCTTGCACAGAACAGAGACAGATGGCGAGATTTGATAAAATATCTTTAAAAGATAACTGCTAGAACAAAAAATTCATATAGGAGAAGGTGTATCTTGGTCTACGCCCTATGGGCCGGTTACGGCTCGAAAGGTCAATAAATAGATGGCAGGGGACACCTGAGCACTCGGCTGCCAGTGTGAAAAAGTAGGGAAAAGTGATATTCACACAAAATTAACTCCCTTGGGACTTTTCTAGAGAGATATAAAGCTGGCAAACACAAACAAAGAAAACAATAAAAACATTTATACTATAACTTCTAATAAACTTTATCATGTTACCAATAAAATGAGTTAATGGTTAAACAAAATGAGTACTAACAAAATATTTCCCTTTTGACAGGTTTTTTTTCTTCTTCGTATTCAATTTTCCTTGTTCATTTAATTGAGCCTTTCCAATTTCTTTCAATGTTTACATATTAACCTTGCAACACTTATTACATACAGCACATATGTATGTGTTTCAGTGCTACAACTTCCAGACCATGTTAATTGGAGTAGACAGAGGCACAAGTGTACAGGATCTGTTGGAAATAACATGCAGCAAAAGACAGCTTAATCCAAGAGACCATTACGTGCGAATTAAGCCACTGGGATCTACTGATAACATATTTGTTATACCGGATAGACATGAGGTTATTAAAAAACTGGTGAGTGGTTTAGTGGTTAGACATATTCATGTTGTTATTATTTCCTGTGTGTTACCGGTGCCTCATTATGAGGGAAGTAAAGAATAGGGACACTTCCAGGCATGTCATAAGAGGCGACTAAGGAGATTGATCGATGGCTTGACAAGCTGTCATTGTAAAAGGTATTGTTATGGAAACAGCGCCATATATTTTAGAGCAGTGATCTCTGCAATATGTGCCACTTTGGCACGCAAGGTTTCTGTTTTTGAGATTGTGGTTCTGCCCTATATGAGTTATGGTCTTTGGTTCGAAAGGACAATAGATAGATAGATCGATTATTTATTTAGCAATCACAAAGAAATAGAAGTAGAGGCAAGAAGCTTTTAAGAATCTCTGTATCAGTTTACCATTCTTGGCTTTAGAATAAGACTTTCATCATTTTTCTCAAGCAATGATTTAGTGATGCAGTAACATTCAGGTCTCATAGTCAGAATATAGCTGCTTTGAACTAAGTTTGAAATAATTGGGATTTTCCAGAAATAACTGAGGCTCTTTTATTAAAAAAAAATTTTTTTAAGAAATAATTGAGATTTTTCAGTGATTCCTGATCTCAGAGTAAATGAGGTTGAGAACCTAGACCTATCAGAGATGGACAGCGAAAAGGAGGTTCTGTGTTCAAGTTGAAGATATAAAAGAACCCTTAGTTAAAAAAAAAAAGTAAAGCACCCCTGTCACGCCAAGTGGCGTATAGGGAAATATGGTGACAAATTATAAGAATAGATTGTATGACACTGCCCACGAACAAATTTCGAAAGTAAAAAATGTCTTACATTTTTACCGTTATCAACTATTTTTCTTAAATTACCCTCGAGTGTTCATTAATGCAACAAAGTTTTGTGCAGCTGTATTGAGGAGATCTTCCTGTGTTTAACTCTAAAATCTCAACCACACTTATAATACAAGAACCAAGTACTGTTGAATTTGGCCTCTCTCTACAAGTCAGAAGTAGTTGTCAGTTTTCAGAAAAGCAGTTGGAGTAACCAGAAGAGACAAAATTAGAAATGAAACCATAATTCAAAGAATTGGCATAGAACCAACTTTGAAAAATGTTCAAATTAATTAATATAATAGTTTGTTCATCTATGGAGACTGCCTTGTAACTTCATGCCATACAAGATCTATGCAGAGAGATTGAAAAAAGAGCATAATTTAAGGCAGGCCTATGGTGACATTATCAAGAAAACTACAATAGCATCATGTACCAATGTTTGAGGCTGCCCTAGGAACAAGAGCTAGAAATGGTATCAACCTGGCATTCATTTTTTCATTCTTTGAGTGCCGTCTCTGCATTGAAGGTTGGCTACCATGGAGCGCTATTTCACTCTGTCTCTTGCTTTGATGGTGCAGGTTATCATAGGCTGACTTGTCCATCTTTTACTCATCCACATTAGTCTTGGTCTGCCTCTTTCCCTTCCCTTCCAAGATTATTTTTAGTAGGCTGTTGTGTCTTCTAACATGCCCCCAAAATCTCATTTGTCTTGTTTGAATTGCATTTAGTAGTTCTCTCTTTAGTGGTTTTAAGACTTCATCGTTTGTTTTCTTTTCTTTCCATCCAATTCTACCTATTCTTCTATAAATCCACATTTCAAAGGCTTCAATTTTATGTTGTTTTCTTGTCTAATGTTCATGTTTCTGCACTCTACAGGAATGTTGAGAAGATATAACATTTTGCTATTCTTAGTTTTAGCTGGTGTTATTTGTTTCCCTAATGTACACAAAAAAAATAGTATAAGCAAAAGTGAAGAAGCAACGACTTTAGATATTGAAGTGAGTACCTCAAATCTGCAGTGGTTTTGAAAGTTTTTATTGCTCCTCTTGCGTCAGGTTTCCTTAGTATTTGTCCAGTCAATCTACATTCTCTATTCATAATCTGCTGTTAAAACTCACTCTTGATTTAGTTTCCTATGTTTTTTACTACTTGTGTTTACTACTCGTGACTCTATTTTTTTCTCCCATGGAGGTAGTCACTGTCCTGGTAGTCACTGTTCTGGTAGTCTCTGCCCTTGTAGTCATTGCCCTTATAGTTATTGCCATTGTAGGTATTGCCCTTGTAGTCACTGCCCTGGTAGTCACTGTCCTGGTTGTCACTGCCCTGATGGTTTAGTAAATAAAAAAACGGATAAACCTTATAGCATTTTTTCATGAATGTAAGTTTGTACTGCATGTAGGATGTTTTCAAATTTGCAGTCATATTTTACTGTTGCACAATTTTTTGGATGTATAGTGTGTCTGCAAGTATTTTTTTTTTGGGTCTGACGTACAGGTTTTTATCATAAAATGTTGACTGGTATGTGTGTACAGGTTTTTATCATAAAATGTTGACTGGTATGTGTGTAAAGAGAGTTCATGCTTTTCTTTCTGTTGAATAGGGACATTGCATCGATATCTATTTTTTAATAATTTATTATGTCTTGTGTGCCGCTCTTGATCATACTTCATATACTGATATTGGCCGTTCGTCTTTCTTTAACACTTTCAATTAACTAATAATCTACTTTTGACAGTCAACAAACCCTTGAGGTGTTCTATTTCATGAAAACATATTTATTTATTTAATGTGATCATATTTTTACAATCACAGGTTATATCACCTCATAATAAAGTACAGATATTATAATCAAACTTTTAGGCGGTCTAGATAACCACTGGACTCACATAATCTTGGAATTAGTAAATCACAGCACACAATAAACACATTTCTAGATGTCTAAACACTAGTCATGTTGTAGACAAGGTTTTTGTCTCTCCTCGTTGCTGCTTAATTCTATCTGCTCTGTCTAATTATCTAATCTTTGTCTCAAAAAGATCGCTAATCTCTCTAATGTCTCATAGCAATCTCCTTTCCTTAATGATCTCTTTTCTTACTGATTGGTCTGAGAGTGAGAGTCCATTTATATATATATATATATATATGTGCTGGGCACTCCTTTTTTTTACCCGCCTACGTGTCTATCCGCCCACATATTTGTTAAGAAATATTTCCCAAAATATTTATTGACTCTGTGTCTGTCCACCCACACAGTCTGGTAGTATATGTATATTTAAATATTACACCTACACGGTCTGATGACTTTGACTATAACTTAAATTTTTAATTCCACCCACCATGGATACACCTGGGTGTCCATTACTAAGTGCAATATCGCTTTCTCCATTTACATGTGGATGTAAGGTCTAAAACTGATGAACTCTCCTTTCAGCGATATGATGCCATAGAAGTGTGCCAAAAGTGTATATTTCAACTGGAGCTTACAAAGCCAACTAAAGATGGCATGTTTGGCTTTGCTGTTGAAGCTGAGTTGACTGAAGATTTGGACAAAGATGATGAGCTGAGAGTGTACGTGTGTGACGTGACCAAGGACGGTGTTGCAGATAAAAAAAGTAAGTTTAATCTATCTATTGACCCTTCGAGCTATAGCCGGCCCATAGGGCGTAGACCCAGATACTCTTTCTCTTATCTAAACTTTTATTCTAGCAGTTTTCAATCCTTCTAAAGATATTTTATCACATCTCGCCATTTGTCTCTGTTCTGTGTGAGCAACTCTATCTCATTGGGGGAGCCAATTCCTGCTGCTCTTGCCTCTCTGATCAATGTTTTTCTCAGTGTCTCTCTGGGTCGGCCTCTTTTTCTCTTACCAGTTGTTTCCCACATGAGGGCTTGCTTTGTTATTCGGTTATTATCTCTCCTCATCACATGTCCAACATATGACCATCGTTTTTTCTTGATTGATGAAGATATTAGAAGTTTAATGCTCATGATTTAACTATTTCTTTTGTTCACTTTTTACAATATTTATTTTAGATGTTTCTTCTTTTGATTATTTTTTTCATCTGGAACAAACATCCATTATTATTTTGGTGGATTAGTAGCCACTTCATGGTTCCTGATGAACGGTTAGCATGTTTGCTACTAGCTAGATGGGCCCAGTTTCAGATTCTTAGATGTGACATTATTTTTGCACTGACCTGAATTTGGTGTTCACCCACCTCTGAAATTGAGTACTTTTTTTTTCTGGAAAAGTAGTTCTGGCATGATATCAACCACTTCACTCATAAAATGGACTATTTGTCATAGAAGAATATGGACTCTCACTCTCTCTCTCTCTCTCTCTCTCTCTCTCTCTCTCTCTCTCTCTCTCTCTCTCTCTCTCTCTCTCTCACTTATATCTCCTCAGATGAAGAGAGATATGTAAGGATCTAGTTGTTGCACTTCTGGCAACCTCAACTGTTGTCAGTTTATGTTGTTGTAGCATTTCTTAGTTGTTGTCAGTCCATCTTACTCTGGGTCTGTTGTGTGTTTTACTCCCATCTCTTCTTTTAATATATATGTTTTTTATGGTAAAATGTGGGCATTAACACCATAACCCATACTCATGAATTCAGTTATTGAGTTATTTGCAGGTCATCATCATTGAACTCTGAACATGACCATAGGTGCTCAGATCCTCTCCTCAGCAAGTCCCGCAGTGTCCAGCGACTGATGACTCCAGTTCTATGTTGGTTGATAAGTCTTCTCACACGGCCACTAAGTTTCTCATTTCTGGCTGTGCCCATCTAAACTCCTATCTCTTTCATCCGAAGGAGTGACGTGGACTCATGGTTGTCGAAGTCCTGTGCCCTTACCACATCTCGGAGGACAATGATGATGTCCGCCCGATCCATTGGTTGACTGTCCTCAACGGCAGCACATACTCATGAATTTGATGAGAAAACTAACTTATTTCAGTTCCTCACATTTACATCTTGTTTTTAGAAGAGAAGAAGCTGCTACTTCTCTGTTTGCTGTATCTTGGACAAGTCTGGGAAGACCAAGACACTCATCCAGCAAATGAGCTGGTTGAGGGTGGGATCGATGAACAACAGAGCTGATCAAGACCCTACTCCACCTCCCAGAAGTGCTTCTAGAAACAGACAATCCAGTCTGGCTAAAGAAGTATTGATTGAAGATGGGAGAGAACCTGGTACTCAAAAATGGTTAAGGCATAAAAATGCGAAGTTGCAGTAAAGCTGAATGTGAGGAAAAATTTAAAAATAAAAACAGTTTGTCGAAGTCCTGTACTCTTCCCACATCTCGGAGGGCATTGATGATGTCCGCCCGATCCATTGGTTGCCCGTCCTCAATGACAGCGCAGCTAGCCAACCTGTCCGCTCTTTCATTTCCCCATACTCTCGCATGTCCATGAAATGACAGATAGTACTGGAAAGTTTAATATAATGATTTAAATTATTTGTCACATGTTTATTATTTTAATTTCTTTTCCACCAAAAGGTTTAATGGTTGGAGATGAAATTCTGGTCATTAATGGGAAAATTGTTTCTGAACTGGATATGGTTTATATTGAGACTCTCCTGCATGAATCACGAACCTTGTTCTTGACGGTACGTTCCATGCGCACCCAGCCTCCCCGAACAGACTTTGTTCACAAACCTGGAGATGCCTACATTGATAGCAAAGCTGCTCCACCTCCACCACCACCACGGTTATCAGACAAATCTATCACAAATGTGACTGTATCTTCACCGACTCCAGATATTGGTAATTTTTTTATATTTTAAAATCTCTTTTCCTTCATAACATTTGAGACCTTTTGATACAAGATTTAAGCATTGAAACATCTGATATTGATTAGATTTGAGTTTGCATTTTTATTACTTTTTGAAGATGTAATATTTTATTAACTGATGCTCCCAATCCCACTAACAATAAGATTAATGGGAGTATGCCGTCTTGATGTATAGCTTTCTGAGCATCATAAAGTTGCATATTCTTTGCACAAAATTGCATCCACCACAGCCCATCTGAAATAATCTCTGTCTCTAACCAGATCTCCCACAGAACGTTGCATTCATCACAGCCCATCTGAAATAATCTCTGTCTCTAGCCAGATCTCCCACAGAATGTTGCACCCACCACAGCCCATCTGAAATAATCTCTGTCTCTAGCCAGATCTACAGAACGTTGCATCCACCACAGCCCATCTGAAATAATCTCAAGTCAGTTCTTTTTTTAAATGTCTGTCTTTTAATGTCTTTATTGCTCTTTTTCATTATCCAAGGTATCTTAAGGATTTTTCTGTAACACTTTGTTTCGATTGAATTGGATTTTCTTTCTTGCTGTTTGTGAGTTTGCTTATAATTCACAACCTTATGTTACTATTGGGAAGATAAATGCCCTCAGTAACTTTAATTTTACTGCCATGCTGGTGTTGTGTCACATGTTCTCTGTGGGATTTAATTTTTGTGTTGCTATAACTAGTCTATAATAATCGAATAGCAAAGCAAGCCCTCATATGGGAAACAACAGGTAAAAGAAAAAGAGGAAGACCCAGGGAGACACTGAGAAGAACATTGATGAGAGAGGCAAGAGCAGCAGGATTCGGCTCCCTCAATGAGATAGAACTGCTTGCACAGAACAGAGACAGATGGCGAGATTTGATAAAATATCTTTAAAAGAAAACTGCTAGAACAAAAATTCATATAGGAGAAGGTGTATCTTGGTCTACGCCCTATGGGCCGGTTACGGCTCGAAAGGTCAATAGATAGATAACTAGTCTTCTTTTGATCTCTTTCTGGCAGTCTCCATTGTTAGTTACTGCGGATCGCAGATATCCATAGTTAGTTACACTTTCAAGTTTTTCACTGTTGATGATTTTGAGTTAGCTTTTTGCTTTCTTAGAGGTAAGGTTCGTTCCCAACTGACGGCTTCCAGTTCACCCAGCCTTTAATGGGTACTGGATTTTTTTCTGGGAAAGTAAAGCGGTACGGGCGTAATATTGACCACATTACCTCAAAAATCATGTGCCGAAGATCAGTAAAATTTATGGTCACTAACACCATATTCCCTATATGCAACTTGGCGTGACGGGGTTACTTTAATTTTACTTTTTGCTTTCTTCTGAGCACAGAAATTTGAATACGGAACAAAAAGAATGCCAAAATACTCCAAGCAGAATGACAAATAAATTGAAATAATAATATATTATCAGGCCAAATAATTTCTCATCGCTATTTATTAATATCTTCTGTGTGTTACCGGGGTCTCATTATGAGTAAAGAATAGTGACACTGTGACCTTCCAAGCATGTTGTAAGAGGCGACTAAGGAGGTTGATCGATGGCTTGACAAGCTGTCATTGTAAAAAGTATTGTTAGGGAAACAGACCATAGATTTTAGAAGCAGTGATCTCCGCAATATGTGCCACTTTGGCACGCACGGTTTCTGTTTTTGAGATTGTTGTTCTGCCCTATGTGCCGTCTTCGGCTCGAAAGGACAATAGATAGATAGATAGATAGATTTATTAATATCTAGAACCAAAATTACTGTGCTGTGGACAACTTGCTCTGACTTTACTGAAGAGTATCACTGCTGATTAGCATTCAAGAAGTGCAGTAAAGAGAGGTTACAGTGATGACACTCAGGCAGGTAGATGATGGTCCTAAACTGGTCATGTACTCAAAAGGGATCTAGAAACAATCACAAGAATTAACATGCAGTAATCTCAGAAGATTATTCAAATTTGTATTCAAATTTCTCTGCAATATGTGCCATTTTGGTGGCATGCAAGGTTTCTGCTTTTGAGATTGTGGTTCTGCCCTATTGTCCTTTCGAGCCGAAGACTCAAAAGGACAATAGATAGATAGATAGAATCTCGGAAGAGAAAGCAAAAGATAGACAGACCAAGGTTAACCAGCAAAAGGCAGGGGATATACAGATGAGCGAGAGACACCCTGGAAAGAAGGGCCACATAATGTTTGAAGAGGAAATTTTGTGCTGCCTGAAAAGGCATGGCGACCGTTAACTATATTGTCTGTCTGTAATCCATAAGACAAGGATTTCTTAAGAACAGTTCTGGGGACTGGGTAGTCTAGAAGTTAGATATGGTCTCCTGGGTTTGATTCCCACAATTTAAAAAAACCGAACTCATGGTGTCTTCATAACTCTACCCTTTCCTGGTCTCTGAGTAGTGAGATTTGATGTTTAGGTTCTGGTACATAGCGATATTGTAATGTTTTATTAAGTCGTCAATTCTTGACTTGGCACTTAGTGATATTGTAATGTTTTATTATGTCGTAAATTCCCTCAATCCATCTTCTTCTTTGTCTACCTCTATATCTTGGTTGTTCCATTTTTTTGTTATAAGCTCTTGATGCTGGTGCTGAGGGGTTCATGCGCATTAAATGTTAAAACCACTTTAACCTTTGTCTCTCTATATATTTCTTTGCTGGTAGAATTCAGTGGTTTTTCTGATTTCATCATTCTTTACATGATCTCTTCATGTTTTGTCCACAGGTTTACTTGCGAGACATGATAGTTAATAAAATGTTTCATCATGAACAGTTGCAAAATGTTAATTATATTTTATTTGTTGTGACTTTCTTCACAGTTGAATCAGCTGTTTCTACAAGCCACAAAGACAAGATATCTCGAATGCACTCACTTTCAAATACAGATTCTTTTTCTGAGGTAACTTTTTGAATCTTAATTAGTCATTTCCTTTATATAAATCATGAAACCAGGAATCTTGCAGAGTAGATAAATATTATATTTGTAATAATTATTGTGTTCGTAATTGAATTGATAAAATTGTGCCTTATATGTTGTTATTTTAGTGGTGAAAAAGAGTTCATAAATGTTATGTAGAGCCAGTTTTAATATATGGATGAGAATCAAGGACTATAGAACAACAGATAAGAAATTCACTGGTGGCCGTAGAAATGTGGTTTTACAGAAGAATGTTGAGAATACCATGGACAGCTAAGAAGAGTAATAAAAATGTTCTGAAAGGGGCCAAAGCAAAAAGAGAGCTAATTTTCAATATTAGGTAGAAACAATCATCATTTTTATGACATGTAATGAGAAGGGAACAACTGGAATATATTGTAACAACTGGAAAAATTGAGGGACAAAGAGATAGAGGGAAACAAAGAGAAAAGCTATCAGAGGGCTTAAGAGAATGGCTTGGCAGAAGGTCAACAACAGAAATTATAAATAACTGTCAAGATCAAAAGTTGTGGAGAGACATGATCACCTACACCAGTAGGCATGGTACTTGAGGATGATGATCATTTTAGTGGTCATCCATTAGTTGATGTTTTATCTCATCCACTCTTAAAGGGCATGAGAATGATACAGTCTGCACTGACATTATAATTTATAACAAACTGTTGATGTCTGCAACCTTTCACCCAACATATCTGACTTTGCCATGTCATTTTTTGGGTACAAATTTAACTCCCCACTTTGGTTCTTACTAGGCCAAACTGGCAAGTCTGTTTCTTTGAGATACTAGAGTAAAGTCATAATCAGTCCTGGTTTAGTGAGCATTTCTCCTTCATTGAAATAAACTGTATACACATCACTTTTATATAACTTAGCTATCTCTGAACACATTCAAATAAAGAATTATTCTTATTCTGCTTCTGCGTTTACTTGATGTTTACTCTTCTTCATTGTCTGCCCTTAAAAGGATGTCAGGCATAGAATGAGTTATTTGTTGGTTATCATAATTGTCCTTCAAACATAGTCACAGGTGCATTATGTTACTAGTTTATGGCAAAATGTGACATCTATACTTTTTGACCCAGCACATTCCTTTTCAAAATGACTTTTTTGAATATAGGTTGCCTTCTTGCTTCTATCATTGTCCAGACAGGTTTCTATGTTTCCAAGGAGCACCAATGGAAGGGACGTGCCGTGGCTGTGCGGCTAAAACCACTGTTCCGCTTGCTGAAAAGCTGACGTACGGTGTTCGAAGCCCGCGGTAGACAGAAATGATTTTTTTCTATGAGGGGTGAAATAAAAATCCTGAGTCTCACACGTCATGGCGACTTCTTTGACAAAGCGGCCTTTATCCCTCTGGTTCTGTCGTTGCCCCCCAACATACACCAGCAATGGTACTATGTGTCGTAAAGATAGTACCAATGGCAGGTGTAGCAATGTCTGGATCAGTTCTGTTATTCACTGATCATGATACTTTCAATAAACTGTGAATCACTAACTCTTCTCAGCCAAGAAGCTAGTCAGCCCAGATGCCAGTGGGCATCTTAACCTCATGCAGTAGCATCAGAGTTATGTCGACATGGCGTTCATCAACATTGATGGACAATCAGCAACAACATTTTTAGTCTCTTCTGCTGTTTAAGGTTATATTTTCAGAGCTTTTGTTGAAATACATTTTTTTTTCCTTCAAATTATTCATACACCCAGCCTTAAATGGGTACCGGATTTTTTTCTGGGAAAGTAAAGCAGCACGGGCGTAATACTGACCACATTACCCCAAAAATCATGTGCTGAAGGTCTGTAAAATATAGGGTCACTAACACCATATTTCCCTATACGCCACTTGGCGTGACGGGGGTATTTTACTTTTTACTTACAACACTACTAGCCATTGCAATAAGCATAATTAATTAATCATCATCATCAAGTACCGGGCCTGCTGGCGTAGGTGATCATGTCTCTCCACAGCTTTCGATCTCGACAGTTATTTATCATTTCTGTTGTTGACCTTCTGCCAAGCCATTCTCTTAAGCTGTCTGGTATCTTTTCTCTTTGCTTCCCTCTATCTCTTCATCCCTCAAATTTCTGAGCTGTTACCATATATTCCAGTTGTTCTCTTCTCATTACATGGCCAAAAAATGATGATTGTTTCTTCCTAATAATGGAAATTAGCTCTCATTTTGCTTTGGCCTCTTTCAAAATGTCTTCATCACTCCTCTTAGCTGTCCATGGTATTCTCAACATTCTTCTGTAAAATCATATTTCTACAGACTCCAGCTATTTTCTGGAGTTCGACATATTTTATCAAATTACACTTTCATCATCATCATCAAGTACCGGGCCTACTGGCGTAGGTGATCATGTCTCTCCACAACCTTCGATCTCTGCAGCTATTTATCATTTCTGTTGTTGACCTTCTGCCAAGCCATTCTCTCAAGCTGTCTGTTATTTTTTTCTCTTTGCTTCCCTCTATCTCTTCGTCCCTCAATTTTTCCAGTTGTCACAATATATTTCAGTTGTTCTCTTCACATTACATGGCCAAAAAATGATGATTGTTTCTTCATAATAATAGAAATTAGCTCTCTTTTTGCTTTGACCTCTCTCAGAATCTTTTCATTACTCTTCTTAGCTGTCCATGGTATTCTCAACATTCTTCTGTAAAACCACATTTCTACAGACTCCAGTGATTTTCTTGTCTGTTATCCTATTTGTCCATGACTCGCATCCATATGTTAAGACTGGCTCTACGTAACATTTAAAAACTCTTTTTCTTATTTCTATTGTCAAAAACGGATTGCATAGTATTTTCCTAATTTTTTGGAAAGCTGCTTTTGCCTGAGCCATTCTGCATCTCACCTCTTTTGTACATCTTCCGTCTGAGGTTAACAAAATTCCCAAATATTTAAATTCATTTACCTGTTTTAATATTGTTCCACTTGTCTTTATTTTGCACTGAGGTGATGTATTTTTCTTTGTTGTTATCATTACCTCTGTCTTTTTGCTATTAAGGCTGAGTCCTTTATTTTTGCTTTCTTTCACTATAATGTCCAACATTTCTTTCCAATTACACTTTAGAAGTTCATAAAAATGAATAATTTATTTCATCTAGGGTACAGATGATGCATCAACTATAAGTCGAAGGGTGGAGATAATGAACGTTTGTTCAGAGGATGGAGGTATAACAAACAAGCCACTTTCTGATGCACAGCGGATGAGAAAAGCTATCATGGAACTTGTAGAAACAGAGAGAGCTTATGTAAAGGTAATTATTTTTAAGTCATATAAGTTCCTTCATGTCAGCTAGAAGATTGACGTACAAGGTTCCTATCATGAACTGAAGATTGACTTACAAGGTTCCTATCATGGACTGAAGATTGACTTACAAGGTTCCTATCATGGACTGAAGATTGACTTACAAGGTTCCTGCCATGCACAGAAGATTGACTTACAGGGTTCCTATCATGGACTGAAGTTTGACTTACAAGGTTCCTGTCATGCACTGAAGATTGATTTACAAGGTTCCTGTCATGGACTGAAGATTGACTTACAAAGTTCCTGTCATGCACTGAAGATTGACTTACAAGGTTCCTATCATGCACTGAAGATTGACGTACAAGGTTCCTGTCATGCACTGAAGATTGACTTAACAAGGTTCCTGTCATGGACTGAAGATTGACTTACAAGGTTCCTGTCATGCACTGAAGATTGACTTACAAGGTTCCTGTCATGCACTGAAGATTGACTTAACAAGGTTCCTGTCATGCTCTGAAGATTGACTTAACAAGGTTCCTGTCATGGACTGAAGATTGACTTACAAGGTTCCTGTCATGCACTGAAGATTGACTTACAAGGTTCCTGTCATGGACTGAAGATTGACTTAACAAGGTTCCTGTCATGCTCTGAAGATTGACTTACAAGGTTCCTGTCATGGACTGAAGATTGACTTACAAGGTTCCTGTCATGGACTGAAGATTGACTTACAAGGTTCCTGTCATGCACTGAAGATTGACTTATAAGGTTCCTGTCATGGACTGAAGATTGACTTACAAGGTTCCTATCATGCACTGAAGATTGACTTACAAGGTTCCTGTCATGGACTGAAGATTGACTTACAAGGTTCCTGTCATGCACTGAAGATTGACTTACAAGGTTTCTATCATGCACTGAAGATTGACTTACAAGGTTCCTGTCATGCACTGAAGATTGACTTAACAAGGTTCCTGTCATGCTCTGAAGATTGACTTAACAAGGTTCCTGTCATGGACTGAAGATTGACTTACAAGGTTCCTGTCATGCACTGAAGATTGACTTACAAGGTTCCTGTCATGGACTGAAGATTGACTTACAAGGTTCCTGTCATGCTCTGAAGATTGACTTAACAAAGTTCCTGTCATGGACTGTAGATTGACTTACAAGGTTCCTGTCATGGACTGAAGATTGACTTAACAAGGTTCTTGTCATGCTCTGAAGATTGACTTACAAGGTTCCTGTCATGGACTGAAGATTGACTTACAAGATTCCTGTCATGGACTGAAGATTGACTTACAAGGTTCCTGTCATGGACTGAAGATTGACTTACAAGGTTCCTGTCATGGACTGAAGATTGACTTAACAAGGTTCCTGTCATGCTCTGAAGATTGACTTACAAGGTTTCTGTCATGCACTGAAGATTGACTTACAAGGTTCCTATCATGAACTGAAGATTGACTTACAAGATTCCTATCATGAACTGAAGATTGACTTACAAGGTTCCTGTCATGCTCTGAAGATTAACTTATCAAGGTTCCTGTCATGCTCTGAAGATTAACTTAACAAGGTTCCTGTCATGCTCTGAAGATTGACTTAACAAGGTTCCTATCATGAACTGAAGATTGACTTACAAGGTTCCTGTCATGCACTGAAGATTGACTTACAAGTTTCCTGTCAACACTAAAGATTGACTTACAAGGTTCCTATCATGCACTGAAGATTGACTTACAAGTTTCCTATCATGCACTGAAGATTGACTTACAAGTTTCCTGTCAAACACTAAAGATTGACTTACAAGGTTTCTATCATGCACTGAAGATTGACTTAACAAGGTTCCTATCATGCACTGAAGATTGACTTACAAGGTTCCTATCATGCACTGAAGATTGACTTACAAGGTTCCTGTCATGGACTGAAGATTGACTTACAAGGTTCCTGTCATGGACTGAAGATTGACTTACAAGGTTCCTGTCATGGACTGAAGATTGACTTACAAGGTTCCTATCATGGACTGAAGATTGACTTACAAGATTCCTGTCATGCACTGAAGATTGACTTACAAGGTTCCTATCATGCACTGAAGATTGACATACAAGGTTCCTATCATGCACTGAAGATTGACTTACAAGGTTCTTATCATGGACTGAAGATTGACTTACAAGGTTTCTGTCATGAACTGAAGATTGACTTACAAGGTTCCTATCATGGACTGAAGATTGACTTACAAGGTTCCTGCCATGCACTGAAGATTGACTTACAAGGTTCCTGTCATGGACTGAAGATTGACTTACAAGGTTTCTGTCATGCACTGAAGATTGACTTACAAGGTTCCTGTCATGCACTGAAGATTGACTTACAAGGTTTCTGTCATGCACTGAAGATTGACTTAACAAGGTTCCTGCCATGCACTGAAGATTGACTTACAAGGTTCCTGTCTTGGACTGAAGATTGACTTACAAGGTTCCTGTCATGGACTGAAGATTGACTTACAAGGTTCCTGTCATGCACTGAAGATTGACTTACAAGGTTTCTGTCATGCACTGAAGATTGACTTAACAAGGTTCCTGTCATGCACTGAAGATTGACTTAACAAGGTTCCTGCCATGCACTGAAGATTGACTTACAAGGTTCCTGTCATGGACTGACGATTGACTTACAAGGTTCCTGTCATGGACTGAAGATTGACTTACAAGGTTCCTGTCATGCACTGAAGATTGACTTATAAGGTTCCTGTCATGGACTGAAGATTGACTTACAAGGTTCCTGTCATGGACTGAAGATTGACTTACAAGGTTCCTGTCATGGACTGAAGATTGACTTAACAAGGTTCCTGCCATGCACTGAAGATTGCCGTACAAGGTTCCTGTCATGGACTGAAGATTGACTTACAAGGTTCCTGTCATGGACTGAAGATTGACTTACAAGGTTCCTGTCATGGACTGAAGATTGACTTAACAAAGTTCCTGTCATGGACTGAAGATTGACTTACAAGGTTCCTGTCATGGACTGAAGATTGACTTAACAAGGTTCTTGTCATGCTCTGAAGATTGACTTACAAGGTTCCTGTCATGGACTGAAGATTGACTTACAAGGTTCCTGTCATGCACTGAAGATTGACTTACAAGATTCCTGTCATGGACTGAAGATTGACTTACAAGATTCCTGTCATGGACTGAAGATTAACTTACAAGGTTCCTGTCATGGACTGAAGATTGACTTAACAAGGTTCCTGTCATGCTCTGAAGATTGACTTACAAGGTTTCTGTCATGCACTGAAGATTGACTTACAAGGTTCCTATCATGAACTGAAGATTGACTTAACAAGGTTCTTGTCATGCTCTGAAGATTGACTTACAAGGTTCCTGTCATGGACTGAAGATTGACTTACAAGGTTCCTGTCATGGACTGAAGATTGACTTACAAGGTTCCTATCATGGACTGAAGATTGACTTACAAGATTCCTGTCATACACTGAAGATTGACTTAACAAGGTTCCTATCATGCACTGAAGATTGACTTACAAGGTTCTTATCATGGACTGAAGATTGACTTACAAGGTTTCTGTCATGAACTGAAGATTGACTTACAAGGTTCCTATCATGGACTGAAGATTGACTTACAAGGTTCCTGCCATGCACTGAAGATTGACTTACAAGGTTCCTGTCATGGACTGAAGATTGACTTACAAGGTTCCTGTCATGCACTGAAGATTGACTTACAAGGTTCCTGTCATGCACTGAAGATTGACTTACAAGGTTTCTGTCATGCACTGAAGATTGACTTAACAAGGTTCCTGTCAAGCACTGAAGATTGACTTAACAAGGTTCCTGCCATGCACTGAAGATTGACTTACAAGGTTCCTGTCTTGGACTGAAGATTGACTTACAAGGTTCCTGTCATGGACTGAAGATTGACTTACAAGGTTCCTGTCATGCACTGAAGATTGACTTACAAGGTTTCTGTCATGCACTGAAGATTGACTTAACAAGGTTCCTGTCATGCACTGAAGATTGACTTAACAAGGTTCCTGCCATGCACTGAAGATTGACTTACAAGGTTCCTGTCATGGACTGAAGATTGACTTACAAGGTTACTGTCATGGACTGAAGATTGACTTACAAGGTTCCTGACATACACTGAAGATTGACTTACAAGGTTCCTGACATACACTGAAGATTGACTTACAAGGTTCCTGTCATGGACTGAAGATTGACTTACAAGGTTCCTGACATACACTGAAGATTGACTTACAAGGTTCCTGTCATGGACTGAAGATTGACTTACAAGGTTCCTGTCATGCACTGAAGATTGACGTACAAGGTTCCTGTCATACACTGAAGATTGCCGTACAAGGTTCCTGACATACACTGAAGATTGACTTACAAGGTTCCTGTCATGGACTGAAGATTGACGTACAAGTTTCCTGTCATACACTGAAGATTGCCGTACAAGGTTCCTGACATACACTGAAGATTGACTTACAAGGTTCCTGTCATGGACTGAAGATTGACGTACAAGGTTCCTGTCATACACTGAAGATTGCCGTACAAGGTTCCTGACATGCACTGAAGATTGCCGTACAAGGTTCCTGACATACACTGAAGATTGCCGTACAAGGTTCCTGACATACACTGAAGATTGACTTACAAGGTTCCTGACATACACTGAAGATTGACTTACAAGGTTCCTGTCATGGACTGTGGCACTTGGGGAATATGGCATTAGTGTCTGCATCTTATCATGACCAAGTGCAAATTTATCAACGATGAATTAGGGCACTCTATTTTTTTCAGAGAAAGTCTCATGTACCTATTTTAGGTTAACCTTAGTTTAGTTTAATTTAGGTGACAAATCATCCTCATTGCACATTGCACATCGCCATCCCACGCTATCAGATGTCACATAGTGCTTGCAGTGTTTTTTGCCACCCATCTCTATTCTGAGTGAGATGTTTGATCTTATCTAATGAGTCTATGCCACCAAACTTTTCTTCTCTTATAAGTGTTCTTTTCAGTGTTCAGAGTAAAATTTAAAAAAGAACAGTGCAAACTTAAAACTTGATGAATGCTGAAAAATAATAAAGCTTTATGTAAGAAGAGCCATAAGCCAACGAACAATATTTCAGCAAAATAACCCTCTACTGAAAACACATAACAAAAGATAAAACATTAAAAAAATATAAAGGATACATTCTTAGAATATCAAGAAACTAAGAGACTAAAAAAAATGCTCACAAAAATGAAATGTTTGTGATGATCAGATTGTCATTTTCTGCAAAGATCTTAGTAAAGAGTTTTTCTTGAATTGAAGACATTAAGTTATAAAAAAAATGTTTTATTTAGAATTTGCAATCCACTAAAGTAGTCAATTGTTTTGTGCAGTAGCATGCTAAAAGATGTTTTATGTGCCTTGATGCTAGTCAGGAGAAGGGTATTCTTTTAGAAATCTGAAATGTGCTAAAACAGATTTTTAAAAAGCATTATTAACATTTTAATACCAGACAATTGCTGGATGTGTTACAGATTTTGGATGTAGTTTGCAAATAATTGTTGTTTACATGACATAATTTGAATTTTGGCAATAATCATTGTATATGCTATTGAATTTTAAATTGAATTTTGAATGACAACAATTGTTGTATAATGTAATCTCACAGAATTCAAGTTATAGATGACACATAATTTTTGTCAATCTTGTACAAATTTATTTGTAATAATAGACAATTGTTTTGTGTATTTCAGGATTTAAAATGTTTGACGGACCGTTACTTGGAGCCTCTTAATGAAGAAACCCTCTTGACGTCTGGCGAAATTGAGCAGCTTTTTGGCAATATCCAGGAAATTGTTGCTTTCCAGCAGCGTTTTCTTCACAGCCTGGAGGAAGCTGTTGAGTCAGTGGCAGATTTTTTCACAACTAATGATAGCACACATTTCAAGGTAAGCTGCAAGAGTGGCTACATCGTCATGTGTCACCATGTGCTATGTTCTTAAATTATACACTGTCAAGGTTTTTTCTTTACAATGCAGAAAAAGATGATAAAAATGCACAGTGAAACAATAACTTTTGATTTCTATCCTCATTTAGGGATTTCAGATTTTTTACTTTTAATTTTAAAATCTTAATAGTCAGAAGAAGAATGTTTAGAATACCATAGACAGCTAAGAAGAGTAATGAAAACGTTCTGGAAGAGGTCAAAGCAAAAAGAGGGCTAATTTTTAAAAAATTAGGAAGAAACAATCAATTATTTTTTTGCCCATATAATGAGAAGGAAACAAAGTTGAATGCATTCGAAAATAAATGTCTAAGGAAAATACTTGGTCTAGCGTGGAACGAATTCAAAACAAGCAAGAAAATTAGAGAAATTGTCAATCAACCACTAATATCTTCAGTAATGAAGAAAAGACGATGGTCATATGTTGGATATGTGATGAGGAAAGATAATAACCAAATAACAAAGCAAGCCCTCATGATGGGAACAACAGGTAAGAGGAAAAAAGGTCGACCCAGAGAGACACCGAGAAGAACATTGCTCGGAGAGGCAAGAGCAGCAGGAATCGGCTCCCTCAATGAGATAGAATTGTTTACACAGAACAGAGACAAATGGCGAGATTTGATAACAAATCTTTACAAAGATTGAAAACTGCTAGAATACAAATTTAGGTATCTGGGTCTATGCCCTATGGGCCGGCCATGGCTCAAAAAGTCAATAGATAGAATGAGAAGGGAACAGCTGGAATATATTGTGACATCTGGGAAAATTGAGGGACTAAGAGATAGAGGAAAGCAAAGAGAAAAGATACCAGACAGCTTAAGAGAATGGCTTGGCAGAAGGCCAACAACAGAAATGATAAATAACTGTCAAGATAAAAAGTTGTGGAGAGACATGATCACCTAAGCTAGCAGGCATGGTACCTGATGATCATGATGAATAGTCAGAAAAGCAGTGGAAGAAGTATATCACTTTGTATATCTTGGAAGCTGCATAGTAGTAGAAGGGAGACACAAGGAAGGAGATTAAAATCTAAATAGTGAAGGCAGCAATGACTTTCAGAAACCGGAATAAAATATGCAAATCAAATTATTAAGCACAAAAACAAAGCTCAGGATTTTCAAATCGGATGTATTATCCACCGTTATTTAGTCATGTGAGAGTAGAAAACAACCAAAGAAATAGAAAACAAACTGGATGCATCTGAAAACAAATGCGTGAAGAAAACACTTCACAACCACGGAATGAGTTCAATCTATTGTCCTTTCGAGCTGAAGATGGCACATAGGGCAGAACCACAATCTCAAAAACAGAAACCTTGCGTGCCAAAATGGCACATAATGCAGAGATCACTGCTCTAAAATCTATGGCGCTGTTTCCATAACAATACTTTTTACAATGACAGCTCGTCAACCCATCGATAAATCTCCTTAGTCACCTCTTATGACATGCCTGGAAGGTCACAGTGTCACTATTAATGAGTTCAATACTAGTGCAGAAATAAGAGGAATGACTAAGCATCCAAAAATATCAACTATAATAAAGAGAAGAAGATGGTCATATGTTGGCCATGTTATGAGAAGAGGTATCAAAATAATCTCAAAGCAGGTCCTCAAATGGGAACCAGACGGTAAAAGAAAAAGAGGCAGACCTAGAGAAACACTAAAAAGAACATTGAAGCAAGAGCCAACAACAGCAGGCATCAGCTCCTTCACAGATGTTCAGCAACTTGCCAAGAATTGAGCCCTATGGCGAGACACAATGCGGTCCTGTGCAAGGTTTGACTGTTGAAAGATCATTGAACTAAGAGTTTATAATTTTTGCTCTATGTGCCATCTTTCAGCTTGATAGGGCAATAGATAGATAGATAGATAGAATAGAGTGAAGTTATCTGTCTGAACAGTACTGAAAGTGGTCAATAACTTGTAGATAATTGCTTTTGCTGGGATTAGTCAATAAGAACAATCTAGATCCCACTCCAACTCTATGCAGTACCCCTAATAGATGGCCAAATGAGTAGGGAATTATGGGAAGGTAGCTTACCATCTCATCATCATCATCATCATTTAGTTGCATATTCTTTGTGGATCAATGCTCTCATCACAGCTTGTCTGAAGGAATTTCTGATTCTTGTCTCAGGCCTCATTGATGTCTCTCTCTCTCTCTGTGATCAGGACTCTGTCAGAGTAGGATTCCAGACTCCCACATGAAGTAAGCTGTCAGGTTAAGTGTGTTATCGCCCCCACAGACAGAACGTCACATTGATGTCTTGAAACCACCTTCTTCTTGATCTATCTTTATTTCGTTTTATTTGAACCATGCCTGAAGAGCAAATCAGTAATTAAAAGATAACATTGTGAAGTTGGATATTTTGGGCCGAAAAGTGCAGATAATGTAGCCCACTGTAAACCTCTCATCTATGCTTGCTTAACATCTCCATAAGGGTGGATGATGAAGAGGAGTTCTTGTTAGGTTATAGAAGCAGCAGAAGAAGAAAATGTTTAAAATATTTATTATGCTGTCCTCTCTCTGTATGGCATTTTCCCATGATTGGGGTCTGCCGGGGGAACATATACGACTGGAGAATAAAGGCATTTTGTTCTGAGCAGTCACCACGAGGTGTTTGGATCTGAGTTTTTATTTGACCCCGGCCGATAAAAACTTTTGACTGTACCAAGATTTTTAACCTACGTTCCCCTCATTTGGAGCATGACAAATTATCAATTTAGCTAGCCGCAGCTCATCATTTTGATTGATTTTGATTCTTCTTTTTCTTTCGTCACTTCCTCTACAGAGAGATACAAAGTTCTAGTTCTCGCTCTTTTGGTGGGTTCACTCATTGTCAATTGATGTTGTTGTAGTGCTTCTTAAATGTTGTCTGTCCATCTTACTCTGGATCTGACTCTTGCTCTTCTGCCCTCTCCTCTCTTATTATATGCTTTGTAAGGTAAGGAATCATATTGCATTCTTTCTAGATGTCCAAACCAGTTCATTTGTTGCTTCTGTATGTAGCTTATGATTGGTTCAATTCCTACTCTTTCACTAATAATAGCATTTCTGATTTTGTATTTTCTGGTCATTACAAGTGCTTTTCTCAGACATCTCATCTCTGTGGTGATAAGCTTTCTTTTATGCTTAGCCATAAGTGTCCATGTTTGGCATTGGTAGCACAATGTTGGAATGAGTATACTCTGCATAAGATGTTTCTTGGTGGTAATAGGTATCTTTGTGTTCAAGTATATGGGATAGCTGTCCCAATATTTGGTTTGCCTTGTTGCATTGGATGTCTATTTCTTTATTGATTTTGCTATCTTCTGAGAATGTTGTTCCCAGATATTTAAAGTTTGTCACTTGTTTAATAACTTGATGCTCTATATCTTTGTTTCCTATTGATATAACTTATATTTTTTCAGTACTTATTTTCATGTTAACTTTGATTGGAAATATAGAAAGAGATAGATAAACTACTATCTTCAAAACTTTCAAAATAAGCACACTAATCTATGGGTCTTGTAATGGTAATCTATTCTTCTTGTAATCTCATATAATTCTATACAAAGAAGATGTCACTACCAAATTTAGGTAAAGAAGATAATGATGGATATATACTCTCAAACCACCTCAAAAAACTTTGCCAAAAATAACCAATCGAACCTGGAGAGTAACAGAATTAGAAGAAGACCAAATGAAACATGGTTATAAATAATTGATAACGACTTAAAAGAGAATGATTCACTTGTGATAGATTAAGAAATCAGCTCAAAACAAACAACATTGATGATCTCACATTGTTGTTTTATTTGTCAGAGGTAATGAAGAGGATTGATTTGGTTTGATTTAATTGATACATTTTTTTTTTGAGATTAGTAATAATTACTATGAGATTTATTTAATTTGCTATTTTTCCCCAGAGAGTACTCTTTTCTGTTGGAGGATCATTTTTATACTATGCTAATCATTTCAAGGTTTACAGCTCATTTTGTGCCAGTCATTCTAGATCACAGAAGATTCTTAATCCAGGTCAATTATTGAATTTTTTCCTGTCATTTCACGTTAATACATTCCATACCATGAGCTGCAGATTGCTGCTTTCGAAACCGGCACTCTGAGACTAAAAGCTGCAATTTGCAGCATTTAATTTATCAACGTTTTCGCAATTATTTCCACTGAAACCTTATAATTCTCCTATTACTTGCATTTCAGACTACATGAATAAATTGCTTCAACAAAATGTGTATTTTAGATCAATTTTAATTTATTTTATCATTGTTATTTCAAATTTGTAAAAAAAAATTCAGAAAAGTGGCTGCGATTTAAACTCCTTGGTATGGAATGTGTAAAGTATTTGTATTAATATAAATTATAAAACTGTAATAGAGTCAAGATTAATAATTGATTCTAAAGATGTCCACCAGATCAATGATTTTAACTTGTCACAATAAAAAATGTGTATGTAGAAGATAAAACTAATCAGCACAAACACAAAACTTAGGCTATTCAAATCAAATGTACTATCAACCCTTACGTATGTGTATGAAAGCTGGAAAACAACAAGAGATATAGAAACAAAGTTGAACGCATTCGAAAATAAATGTCTAAGGAAAATACTTGGTATAGCGTGGAACGAATTCCAAACAAACGAGGAAATTAGAGAAATCGCCAATCAACCACTAATATCTTCAGTAATAAAGAAAAGACGATGGTCATACGTTGGACATGTGATGAGAAGAGATAATAACCGAATAGCAAAGCAAGCCCTCATATGGGAAACAACAGGTAAAAGAAAAAGCTGTCCCAATATTTGGTTTGCCATGTTGCATTGGATGTCTATTTCTTTATAAATTTTACCATCTTCAGAGAATGTTGTTCCCAGATATTTAAAGTTTGTTACTTGTTTTATAACTTGTTTTTCTATAGCTATGTTTAATGTCTTATTTTGTCTCCCTATTGACATAATTTCCGTTCCTTTTCAGTGCTTATTTTCATATGGGTTAGTTACCTACATTAATTTATTTGAACCATAACATTTATATTAGTATCTTTATGTAATAGATTTAATTAACCATTTACTTCAATCAATATTAATGAATTTATTCAAATTAATACATATTCTTGTCAATTTATGTGATGTAATATTATAGTCTCTCCATGTGATAACATATCATTGTCTCTCTGTTTGATAACATGTTCTTGCCTCTATCTCTGTAATATTTAATTTTAGATGCCAATGAAGCATTGAGAGAATTCCTGCGGGCCAGGAATCCCAAACAACAACACTCTGCCACTTTGGAATCTTATCTCATAAAACCCATACAGAGAATTCTGAAATACCCTCTGCTCCTTCAGCAGCTATGTAATATGACACATGTTGACACAGATGAACATCATCACATATCAGGTAGTAAATGTTCTGTCTGACTTCCTTTTATATTTCTAATGTCTGAAGGTCATTAGTGCTATATAGAGCCAATTCTGACCTATGGAAGTGAATCATGGATAGTAAGCAAACAAATAAGAGGATAATTAAAAACCACAGAGATGGAATTTCTCAGAAGAATGTTGATGGGGGCTAGGTAGTGGTCTAGAGGTAAGACGTTGGTCTCTGGACAAGACGGTTGCAGATTCGATTTCCACCATAGGTAGCAGAAAACTCGTAAGCAACCCACCCATATTTGGTTTTAATTTGCCCCTGAAGTTGAACGTTTGCATGTGATTAAGGAAATATGATGGAAACCAAAATGGACGGAAACAAACATTATGGGAGGTGAAAGTTGGCGAATAAAAAATAAAAACACCTAAAACAAAAACAAGCCATGAAAAGTAGATAATGAACAGATAAAATGAGCCAGAACAAAACATTGTAAGCAGCTTAAACAATATTCTAATCTATTCTTGCCTTTTTCAACCTATGTTGGGAAGGAGGCATCTACATGAACTGTCCAATCCACCTGGCTTTTGCTGCCTTCCTTAATTGTTTCCAGATGTGATTTTTCTTTGCAATATCAGTCACAAGGTTTCATCTGTTCCTAGATCTTCTCTGCTTCCTAATTTTTTTTTGGTAGATTCCAGGTGAAAGCTTGTGCTGTAACGCTTATAGTAGGTGGGCAGGCTTTCCAAGTGTGTGCGCTATGCATCCCCACCACCCTTTCTTATAATTTCTTCTATTTTGGGTTGATTTGATAGATTTTATAGGAAGAATTTATTTCAGGCAGTTAAAGGGTGGAAATATGCAACGACATATACCACACAGGATACATACCAAATGAACTAAAAGCATCAACTTTCATTGCATTGCCTAAATAGAATGGTGCAGTTGAATGCAGTGACTTTAGAACAATAAGCCTAATGAGCCATGTTACAAAAATCTTGCTAAAAGTTATACAAGGAAGGATTCAAAATAAAATCAATACTGAATTAGATGAGCAGCAATTTGGATTTAGGAAAAATAGCGGGACAAAAGAAGCCATATTCTGCATGAGAACATTAATCGAAAAATACACAGAAGTAAACAAACCAATATATGCCTGTTTGATAGAGTACACCACATACAGCTTATAGAATGTCTAAAAGAGATACATCTAGATGACATGGACATACGACTAATATGTAATCTATACTGGGAGCAAACAGCAATAATAAAATATAACAAAGAGAACTCTACACCCATTGATATAAAAAAAAAAGAAGTAATTTTAATGCCATGAAGAACATAAAGTAAAAGTAAAGTACCCCTGTCACGCCAAGTGGAGCGTATAGGGAATATGGTGTTCTCTCTCTATTATCCTTTCGAGCCGAAGACGGCACATAGGGCAGAACCACAATCTCAAAAACAGAAACCTTGCGTGCCAAAATGGCACATATTGCAGAGATCACTGCTTCTAAAATCCATGGTCTGTTTCCATAACAATGCTTTTTACAATGACAGCTTGTCAAGCCATCGATCAAAAATCTGGTACCCATTTAAGGCTGGATGAACCCGGAAACCGTCGGTTGGGATCGAACCCTACCCCTTGTCCTTTGTAGTCCAGTTCACTAACCACTGAGCTATCGCGGCTCCCTAATGAAGAACATACTAACATCAAAACAAATAACACCAGGGCTAAAACTAAGAATAGCAAAATGTTACATCTTCTCAATATTCCTATATGGTGCAGAAACATGGACATTAGACAAGAAAACAGAACAGAGAATTGAAGCCTTTGAAATGTGGATATATAGAAGAATAGGTAGAATTGGATGGAAGGAAAAGAAAACAAACGATGAAGTCTTAAAACAACTAAAAATGAAAAGAGAACTACTAAACACAATTCAAACAAGACAAATGCGATTTTTGGGCCATGTTAAAAGACACAACAGCCTACTAAAAGTAATTCTGGAGGGGAAAATACAAGACGACACTCGAGACGGCACGCGATGACGATGATGATGAGTTAAAGGGTGAAAAGTCTTTTCTAGTAAACATTATAAACTTTGCATGGGCTGAGCTAATATAGAAAGAGCAGTAGTATCTTATTTCAGTAATAGCAGATATTTGGGGAGAGGTCTCAAACACCAGCTGCCACTTATGTAGGCTGGAGTAATTTCTCCTGGGGTATATTAGTGTTGTTTGCTTGCTTGTTTGCATTCATCCGATGACTGAAGGAGTACACCTCTTCATCATCCACCCTTAAAAGGATGTTAAGTGGGCATGTCTGTGTTGTGATTTGCATATAGCTGTGATATTTGCGCCTTTTGGCCCAACACATCCGACTTCTGCACAGTGCATGTTTGTAACAAAGATCAGTTACTATAGCCTGCAGCAAAGATACTACTCTCAGTCCCTTTGAAATGAAATACAACATTATACATTCACAGAGGCCCTCAAAGGCATGGAGGCAGTTGCTGAACATATCAATGAAATGCAGAAAATTTATGATGAGTATGGAGTTGTGTTTGATGAACTGGCAAAATCATACAAGGAGAATAACCCACGTGAGACAGTAAGTCAGCTTATTACTAAAGTAGTTTAATTTTATTTTTAAA
Organism: Megaustenia siamemsis; assembly: GCA_032433765.1. NCBI lineage: Eukaryota > Metazoa > Mollusca > Gastropoda > Stylommatophora > Ariophantidae > Megaustenia > Megaustenia siamemsis. The sequence goes on from JAVIAB010000107.1 coordinate 24,693,576, forward strand.
AATCACACTCATGTGTGCACACACACACACTGTTTGCACATTTCTGGATAGGTGGCCACATATCTCCGAACATTTCTGGATAGGTGGCCGAGCACATGGATGGAAACTCGTGTGCTAAGACACAGATTCAAGTCTTGTACTTTATCTTACTTTAACATGTTAGCAAAGTGAAGCATCTACATCTACGTAGTGTCCATTAGGGGTGGGCGATGAGAGAAGTAGTCATTGGTGAACACAGAAATATAAATTTTCATATTAATCTTGAGAGGCTGTGTAAACTCTGGAAATATGTCAGATTTAAAAAAAAAAGAAATATAGAAAAGTGACCACACTAAGAAATTAACACTAACCACTTCACCACAACAGATTCCATATATGTATGTGTGAATTAATTTGTCACATTTTGTTATTATATATATTTTGCTATTTGTTGTATATATATTTATTTGTTTTATTTTGTACATCAAACAGCTTCTCATATTTTTAAAGTTAGATTCTATATAATCCATATTTTTAATCATCCAACTAGTTGTTTTGTCAAATGTATGTACTTTTTTGCCCTTTGTTTCTTGAGTCTTCATAGGTTTTGTTGTGTACATCTATTTTTCCTATTTTTTAACATCATTCAGCTTCTTCTTTTTGTATATGCCTCTAATTACTTATTCTACATGCGTACAAATAATATCTTTTCGTATTTATGTTCATTTTTATTATATTGAAAGTTACGAAAATGATAAATATGGTAAATGCCTTTTGGTGGAGATAATTCTATATTGTACAATGTATTGTACAAATTGTGCTTTCCAAAAAATGAGGAAGATACTTTGCAATCCATTTTTGACAATAGAAACAAGAAAAAGAGTTCTTAAATGGTACGTAGAGCCAGTCTTAACATATGGATGCGAATCATGGACAATAGGACAACAGACAAGAAAATCACTAGAGTCTGTGGAAATGTGGTTTTACAGAAGAATGTTGAGAGTACCGTGGACAGCTAAGAAGAGTAATGAAGATGTTCTGAGAGAGGTCAAAGCAAAAAGAGAGCTAATTTCCAATATTAGGAAGAAACAATCATAATGAGAAGAGAACAACTGGAATATATTGTAACAACTGGAAAAATTGAGGGATGAAGAGATAGAGGGAAGCAAAGAGAAAAAATAACAGACAGCTTAAGAGAATGGCTTGGCAGAAGGTCAACAACAGAAATGATAAATAGCTGCCGAGATAGAAAGTTGTGGAGAGACATGATCACCTACGCCAGCAGGCCCGGTACTTGATGATGATGATGAATTCTTTATTCTTGAAAATAGACCAATTATTTTAAGCCATTTTATTTTATTTTTTTTTAAATCTATTCATTTCAGCCTATCGAACTGAATGTTGGTGATCTTCAGATGTATGGAACAGTAGAATGGGTTAATGTCACTGATCATCTTGGCAAAGTGAAAAAGTCTGCAGAATTTGAGAATGTTGTCTTTGTTTTTAAAACTGGAGTTACATTTCTTTGCAGAGAAAGGTTAAAAAGGAAAAAGTCTAAGGTAGATTTATTTATATTGATTTTTTTCACCATTGTTGACTACAAATTTTAAAGAGGGTATTTGTATTCAATAAATCCTCTATGTGTATTTGGCACACACATATTTAAACACTATATATGCTCTGTGGAGCCATGATAGCTCAGTAGTTAGTGAACTGGACAACAAAGGACAAAAGGTTGGGTTCTATCCTGATCGATGACTTCCGGGTTCACCCAGCCTTAAATGGGCACCGGATTTTTTTCTTGGAAAGTAAAGCAGCAAGGGCGTAATACCAACCACATTACCCCAAAAATCATGTGCTGAAGGTCTGTAAAATATAGGGTCACTAACACCATATTTCCCTATACGCCACTTGGCGTCACGGGGGTACTTCACTTTCACTTCACTGTCACTTAATACATTTAACTAGGCTAAACTCTGTGCAAGCCATATTGTTTAGCTACACAGGCAAGGAATTGAAATGAGAGAATACATAGAGATTGTTCTTGACCTCATTTTTTTGAATAAATAAATACAAAAAATTGGCGAAACAACCAATAAACAAGATTGATCAACCAATGCACTGTCTGTACAGACCTGGTGAATGTACCATCATTTTTTTTTGGGTCAGAAGTCTTATTAAATAAATAAGATATTTATATCTCTCAAACAATATGGAATACCACCAAAAATTATCAACATCATAAAGGATATATATGATGGCTGTACTTGCATAATTTGCACAGAAGAGTGAATGAGTGATTGGTTCCAGATTGAAATGGGAGGAAAGTGGGATGTATACTATCACCATTGCTATTTGGAATTACCATTGATTACATAATGAATAAATATTGCAATGGCAATAATGGCATTAAATGGCACAACATGGATTATCTAGAACTTCTAAATTTTGCAAAGGACATAGTGCTCCTAAGTGACAATATCAACAAGATGCAAAATATTACAGATACCCTATCATCCATGGTGGAGAGAATAGGACTTGAAATCAATGGAGATAAAACAAAAATAATGAAAAATAAAAATACCCCAAAGGGCAATATATCTAAGTCATCAGACATTTGAAAGAGAAGACCTGTTATGCATATCTTAGTAGTAATATCAATCAGGAGGTGAAACAAAGAAACAGATCAGAAGCAGGATAGCAAAGGCAGCAGCAAATTTTAAAAACCTGAACAAAATATGAAAATCCAAAATAATATGCAAGAAAACTAAATTTAGATTATTCACCTGAAATATATTATCAATCTTTATCTACGCATGTGAAAGCTGGAAAACAACAAAAGAAACTGAGAGAAAACTAAACGCTAATCAAAACAAATGCTTAAGAAGAATGATGGAATGATTTCAAGACTAATATAGAGATAAGAGAAATGGCCATGCAACCAACAATCTCATCTACAATTAGGAAGAGAATATTGACATATGTCGGACATGTGTTGAGAAGAGACAACAAGAGAATTTAAAAACAGGCTCTTCCTTGGGAAACATCAGGATACAGGAAAAGAGGAAGTCCAAGAGAAACACTAAAAAGATCACTTATAAGAGAAGCAAAGTAGGCAGGCATAGATCCTTTAGATAAGATTGAACATCTCACCAAGAATAGAGATGGATGGTGAAAAACACTACGAGCTCTATGTGACATCTAGCAGTAATGTATAGATCAAAAATGTATATAGACCTATATATTGCCTTTGTCATTTGGGCAGATAATCTATAACAAGATATAAGTAAATATTAGCAGATTTCACTGTCAATTTGACATTTCTTTTTGCTTGCTCCTCTGGTGTAGAGGCTATGTTGGTAGTGCTGTACCCCGTTCATACTAACCCCCTCTCGACCACATTAAAAAAATTTCTAAAGGAATGTTATAACCTTATATTTGAAGCCAAAAATGTACATACATACACACATATGCACCATAGTGAACAGCGAGACATTGTTTATTTTATATGTTAATAATCACTCAAAAGTCTTGGATATTACAAACAAAGCCTCTGATATAACAATTAACAATGATATTTTACAAAAAGTTCCAAATGTTACCTACCTAGGCAGCGGCCATAAGAACTGGAAACCAATTGGGAATGTTTCAACAAATAAAACAGGGTGTTAGACAAGGTTGTGTGCTGTCACCAGATTTGTTTAATATTTATAGTGACATTATTTTAACATCCATAAGGAGCATGCCTGGAATAACAATTGGAGGTCATAATATAAATAATCTAAGGTATGCCGATGATACAGTATTAATCGCTAAGAGTGAAAATGAGTTACAAGAAATGTTAGACATTATAGTGAAAGAAAGCAAAAATAAAGGATTCAGCCTTAATAGCAAAAAGACAGAGGTAATGGTAACAACAAAGAAAAAGATATCACCTCAGGGCAAAATAAAGACAAGTGGAACAACATTAAAACAGGTAAATGAATTTAAATATTTGAGAACTTTGTTAACCTCAGACGGAAGATGTACAAAAGAGGTGAGATGCAGAATGGCTCAGGCAAAAGCAGCTTTCCAAAAAATGAGGAAAATACTATGCAATCCATTTTTGAAAATAGAAACAAGAAAAAGAGTTCTTAAATGTTAAGTAGAGCCAGTCTTAACATATGGATGCGAGTCATGGACAATAGGACAACAGACAAGAAAATCACTGGAGTCTGTAGAAATGTGGTTTTACAGAAGAATGTTGAGAATACCATGGACAGCTAAGAAGAGTAATAAAGAGGTTCTGAGAGAGGTCAAAGCAAAAAGAGAGCTAATTTCCAATCTTAGGAAGAGACAATCATCATTTTTTGGCCATGTAATGAGAAGAGAACAACTTGAATATATTGTAACAACTGGAAAAATTGAGGGACAAAGAGATAGAGGGAAGCAAAGAGAAAAAATAACAGACAGCAGACAGAATGTTCAGAGATGGAGACATAACTTCAGAAATCAGGACACACATCACACTAGCATCAAATGCTTTCAACAAACTGATGAAAATCTAGAGATCCAAAGTTCTCAGTAAACGAATACAAATTAGAACTGTCCAACTCCTGTGTGATACCATTGCTAACATATAGATGTGAACATTGGAAATCCACCAAGACTTTAGATTGGAAATTAAATGCCCTTGAAAACAAATATCTTTGTAGGATCACAAACATAAGTTGGAAAGAATACATTTCGAATGAACAGATAAAAGACAAATCAAAACAAAAATATGTGTCAAACTTTATAAGAAGCCGTTGGAAATATATCAGTCATATGCTGAGAACGAGTGAAGAAAGACTTCTCCGTCAGGCATTCATGTGGAAACCATCTGGTAAAAGAAAACACGGTAGACCAAGAGAATCGCTATGCAGAACAACTACTAGGGAAGGCTCAACCATGGAACTAAGAAACAACAGCGAACTACAAGAACTAACAGCATATCATCAATCATGGAGAACTATAACTTCTGCCGTATTCGGCCGGAGAGGAAAATCAATTAATGAATAATCACTTTATATTTCTTTGTTCATAATCATTTTATATTTCTTTGTTCATAATCATTTTATATTTCTTTGTTCATAATCACTTTATATTTCTTTGTTCATAATCACTTTATATTTCTTTGTTCATAATCAATTAACTGAATAGCTTTAACTATTTTACAGACATTTCAATCAAATGCTTCAATAGTATTTGTATTTTCAAAACAAACTTTTAAAATAAATTCAATTATTATTTCCTTAGCCATTATCAGCAAGATCATCTATGATTGAAGTGGCTGAGACAGTCGAGCGATACCGATCTTTAATCCCCACGCAGGAAGTTCAAATTCGACCTGGAAAAGTTGGAGATATGGACCGACATTACTGGTGGGATCTGGTTCATTCCAGATCTGAACAGGAAGGTAGACCAGAAAAGGTGTATCAATTTTGCAACAGGTTAGCTCATGTGGAAAAGAAAATAGTTTTGTTATAAAGTTTTAAATATATTTTAGTAAATGGTGAGAGCAAATTTTGTGTTTGTATACTGGTCTCTTGTCCAGATGCTCTCGAATTTGTCCTTTGGTACACATTTTTCAATTGACCCAAATGTAGCCCCCACACACACACACCAAAAAAAAAAAACATTGGCTGTAGGCCTGCATTCTTATGAAAGGTAATAACAATATGCAAACAAATGTAATATAGAGATTTGAACCCAAATCATTCTACCAGGAATGAGCTAACTGACCACTTTACAACAACAGCTTCTACTTCTTTCCTTCCTGATTTGCCTTTCACAATCTGTACTGCTGCTGCTGCTGCCTCTTTCCTTCATTATTTTCCTTTCACAATTTTGAGGACATATAGTTTGTGGTTTTTATATTTTCTGTTGGTCTCGCCTGCAGTCTTTAATATTCCTTCAATTTGTCCTTTTGCATGGTTGGTTCTTTGTTTTAGTTTTCTCACAGCATTTTTTTGATGACTTGTGTCACATTAAATTTTTTTCTATCCTATTACGTGGCTGATATTTCTATCTGTTGCCTCATCATATATTTAATAGCCAATGTTAGTTGTAGATTTTTTTCTTAATTCTTCATTTATAATCTTATCACTCTGGCCGCTTCCTGCAATTCATCTAACAAATTTCATTTTGGGTAGTAGTTATTTTTTTGTTCTTGAGTATAGCTTCAAGGTCTGGAAGCTGTTAGCAAAACATTTTGATAAAGACTGTGTTTAAAGAAAAGTTGTTTTGCCTATATGGTTATTTCTTTCTTGGACAGTAGTAGTGATATCCATCCTAAATTCAAACTTTAAATCTTTAAAAAAACATTTAAAATGTTTTATTAGTTTTCTTTCCTTGATCTAATTACTCTGTCTATTCTGATTGTATCAGGTCTACGTTTCATTAACAAAAGCATGTATACGATAGCGACTTGTTAAACCTCTGATCAACGGTTCTATACCAAGTGGGAGAAAAATGATGGTCATATGTTGGACATGTGATGAGGAGAGATAATAACTGAATAACAAAGCAAGCCCTCATGTGGGAAACAAAAGGTAAGAGGAAAGGAGGAAGACCCAGAGAGACACTGAGAAGAACATTGATCAGCGAGGCAAGAACAGCAGGAATCGGCTCCCTCAATGAGATAGAGTTGCTTGCACAGAATAGAGACAAATGGCGAGATTTGATAAAAAGATCTTCACAAGGATTGAAAACTGCTAGAATAAAAATTTAGATAAGAGAAAGAGTATCTGGGTCTATGCCCTATGGGCTGGCTACAGCTCGAAAGGTCAATAGATAGATAGATAGTCTGATTGCCTCCAAACTTTAACTTATAATTGTGTATTTGCTATTTTCATCTCATAACAAGGACATCTAAAATCTTCATATTCTATTAATGTTATTTCAAAATGCAAAACTAGCCAAATGTCAGATTCAATATCATTGTACCAGTATCTGTGTACACACAGTTAAAATTAACTTCATGTATCCAAATGTGATTCACAATAGTTCAAAATTCCAGGAAGTCCACAATCTAATTGTTGCTGTTGTTCGTACCTACTGTTTATATTTTCATTTTACCTGTGCTTTCCTCTTGATCTTCATTCAAGTGTGACTTAAAATGTTTCTTATTTTCCTTTGTAATTTTCCCAGTTAACTCCCTTATACTACAACTATTCTTCCCTTTCATTATTTATTATGTCTGTCAATCGTACTACCCTGTAAGAAGCATTTTTTTGGGTAATATGATCAGTATCAATCAGGTCACCCTTACTTCCCAGAAAAATCTCTGGTACCCATTTCGGAGCCTATTTTCCACTATTACAAAACTTACCAATAAATTTTCTGCCTGCCTACCAACCTAATTGACCTTTCGAGTCGTAGTCGGCCCATAGAGCATAGACGCAGATACTCTTTCCCTGTTTCAAAATTTTCGTTCTAGCAGTTTCAATCCTTGCAAAGATCTTTTATAAAATCTTGCCATTTGTCTCTGTTCTGTGCAAGCATCATGATCTCATTGAGGGAACTGATTCCTGCTGCCTTTGCCTCCCTGATCAATGTTCTTGTCAGTATTTCTCTGGGTTGGCCTCTCTTCATCCTACCTGTTATTTCCCACTTGAGGGCTTGCTTTGCTATTCAGTTATTATCTCTTCTCCTCATATGTCCAACATATGACCATCGTCTTTTCTTTATTACTGAAGATATTAGTGGTTGATTGGCGATTTCTCTAATTTCCTCGTTTGTTTTGAATTCGTTCCACGCTATACCAAGTATTTTCCTTAGATATTTATTTTCGAATGCATTCAACTTTGTTTCTATATTTTTTGTTGTTTTCCGGCTCTCACATACAGACATATGTTGATACCAATAAATTTTGACTCTATTGTATTTCAAATTAAAATTTGTTGAATTGTTTTCGTGCAATAAAAAAATATATTCTGATAGAATTTTCGTTATTTTCTTTATCTCCAGTACAAGTGAAGCCAAATCTGATTTTATGAAGGTGATAAGACAGACGATCAGAGAAAGTGTAAGAAAAATGATTATTCCATCTCCTTCCACACCTCATCCCCCTTCTCATACATCAAACAGGCCATTTTCATCTTCTCCAACATCTCACAGTCCAATCTTATCCTCAGAGTCTGGGAGCTCAGATGGTGCAGTGGGTTCTTCATTTACATCATCATCTTCAAATCCACATCCTCATTCCAGCCCTCATGTTGCTTTGTTCAAACGTCGCATGAAATCCTTAGATGCTGAAAGATATTCAGTGGATATGGACAGCAAGCTCAGTGACCCAGACCTTGATACAAATGTTCGAGCTCGTAGCAAAACTGTTGGTGATCTTAATGAGGTCAGCATGGATGAATCGGGTGGATTTGTACCTGGAACATTAGAACCAGCAACTGGAGACAAGAACAAGGAGAATAGTTCTTGCTCATCAAATTCAAATCTGAGCTGCTCAAGCCAAAGTGGGTCAGCGAAACTTCAATACGCAAGTGCTGACCCACTTCATTATTCATCCAGCTCCGTCAATTCTTCAGATAGAACTGGGGCAGTATCTCCAGTGTGGAAGAAACCAGGGGAAAAAGCTAAGGCACACCAACAACAGGATGACAGCCACTCGACAAAGAGTGGCGGGGAAAGCAGTAATAATTCAGCTGATAGCATACCACCTCCAAGACAAGATACAAAAACTGTTGTATTTGCTTCGGTGCAAGGAACTGTGACTTCCTTGAAGGACACAGAATGCTGACAGCAGCTGCGGTTGTTTGTTCTTTTGTTTTGAGCTGGCTCAAAATCATGTGACAGTGTGAGTACAAAAATGTATTTATCATCAGGAACACTTTCAGACCCTAATTGGGACTTGCATCTAAATGTTAATTTAATTAATTAAATCAGCTACTGAACCGAACAACAGTCTGCGACTAAATTAATTTACTTTCAGGAGCCAATTTGGCATGCCTCAGTGACCGTTAGTACTTGTGGTGAAAACTTTACACTTTTTAGTGCAGTCTGCTGTGAATGTGTACTTAACTTCCTGCATTTTTAAGGAAAGTGTTCTGAACATGAAATGCACATAAAATGCAGATTGTTGGTTTAACTTTCATCACGGAGCCATTGCCTTGTTGCCGCTCCTGTATTTCTACTTCAGTCTATTCGTGATTAGGAAGTTAATAATCTGCACAGTAGAGATCACAGTTTTAAATTTACCATAATTTCAAATGAATTCAAAGAAAACTAGTTAGTTGTAGAAAAGGATACTGTGTGTTCAAATATCACTATAAGTTGTGAACATTTTTCTCTTTGAACCTTGTTTCTTCCTTTTAACTGCCAAGGGTTCTTTAGTGTGTGCAGAAAGCAGACAGGACCTCTTCTGTTTTCTGAGAAGGCTCTACACCAGATCTAACTGCCCAGAGACCAGGGGAGAATAAATTCATGAAGAAACCATGGATTCAAAGTGAAAAATTATAACCGTCTGTGGTGGGATTAGAACCCAGGACTCTCCTGTCCCAGAGACTGATGTCTTCTCTCTGTAGACCACCCAGCCCCCATGAAAATAGTAACTGCAAAGTGATGATTTATTGGCTTGAATGCCAGAAATGAAGGACATTCAATGTTTAAGATAATAGAAACTGATAGTGGTTATTGATCATGCAGGCTGTGAGCCCTTGACCATTTGCTCAATACCATGTGTTGTGGTATATGGAGGTGTTTCTGAGTCGACATTTGGGTATTAATTAGTTCTATGAGGATGTATACAAGGATGGCATTTTGGTGTATGCTTTAGTTGCATATGGATAAAGTGATTATTAAGTTGTATGTATTGAGTACAATGTCAGGGTTGTATGTTTAAAGTGCAAAGTCAGGGTTGTATGTATTGAGTGCAAAGTCAGGGTTGCGTGTACTGAATACAAAGTCAGAGTTGTATGTGCTGAATATAAAGTCAGAGCTGTATACATTGAGTCAGTTGAAAAGTCAGAAAATGGTGACAAAGATCTATATATTCTTGATGCTACAGTTGTCATTGGATGTATAATTCATTATATGCACACAGGCCTTTCTGGAAATCATGGTAGAGTGGTTATTGTGCTCATGTGTAACTAGAAAGATTCTGACTCAGTTTCCAGATTCTATTTATTTTTTTTTTTCACTGGCAAGACCTCAGAATTCACTCGGTCTCTAAAAATGGGTACCAGAGATTTTTTGTGTGCAAGCAGGTTGGCTTGGCATGATATTGACCACATCACCCATAAAGCGTACAGTTGGTCATTGGGAAAATAGGTTGACACAAAACACCATATTCTCCATATGCCTCAAGGCATGGATAAAACCCTTAATGACCTATTGTAGATCTCTCTTCCAGTATTTATATTGACCATTTCTGCAGTCAAGTCTTTTTATGTTTTCAGTTTTAAAGAGTTGAAGGAATAATTTGCACAAATGTTAATGGATGCCATTGTGGGATACCTTGTTAGAGTGGTATGATGATGTAAGGGAATGAGATAATTAAAACAGATTTAATAGTGTTTAGGGTTGATTTTGTGGATCAACATAGCTTTGGTGTTCACCCAGCAGATACTCTTTCATTTTTTTCTAAATTTTCTTTCAAGCAATCTCAATCCTTGCAAAGATCTGTTATCAAATCTCACCATTTGTCTCTGTTATGTGCAAGGAGTTCATTTTTTGGCCATGCAATGAGAAGAGAACAAATGGAATATATTGTAACAATTGGAAAAATTGAGGGATGAAGAGATACAGGGAAGCAAAGAGAAAAAAATAACAGACAGCTTAAGAGAATGTCTTGGCAGAAGGTCAACAACAGAAATGATAAATAGCTGCCGAGATCGAAAGTTGTGGAGAGACATGATCACCTACGCCAGCAGGCCCGGTACTTGATGATGATGTGCAAGTCTATCTTGATCTCATTGAGGGACCCGATTCCTGCTGCCTTTGCTTCTCTGTACTCTTCTCAGTGTTTCTCTGGGTCAGTTTCTTTTCCTTCTCTGGGTCAGTTTCTTTTCCTCTTACCTGTTGTTTCCCATATGAGGGCTTGCTTCGTTATTCAGTTATTATTTCTTCTCATCACATGTCCAAAATATGTCCATCATCTTTTCTTGATTACAGATTATATTAGTGGTTGATTGTCGATTTCTCTAATTTCCTCTTTTGTTTTGAATTTGTTTCACACTATACCAAGTATTTTCCTTGCACATTTATTTTCGAATGCGTTCAACTTTTTTCTGTCTCTTGTTGTTTTCCACCTAGATAGTACATTTGATTTGAATAGTCTAAGTTTCATTTTTGTGCTGATGAGTTTCGATTTTCACATTTTCTCAAAGCTTTAGAGAGGACATTGCTGCTTTAGCTATTCTGATTCTAATTTCTTTGCTTGTATCCCCTTCTCGATCAATGTGACTTCCAAGATAGATAAAGTGATCGATCTCTTCCACTGGTTTGTTTTCCATGTATATTCTGTCATCTGTTGGAATTAAGCTTTTCATGACGTCTTTTCGTAATTGATCTCAAGCCCTATTTTTCTGGCTATTGATGATAGTTCATTTGTGTTTTCCTGCATCATTTTCATCTGATGAATAAGATATCACTGGCATAATTAAAAGAGAATGTAAAATATTGGTTTTCTACTCATTAATTAACATATGACATTTGATTTAGTCAATTAAAAAGATTTTTTTTCTAGGATTGTGTACTTCCTCTAGGGATAAGAGCTTTTTCTCTATCAGAGCCAAGAAGAAATAAAACTGTAACCTGTACACTATGTAGGAACTCTATCGGGTTTCTTGTTTGTCTTGGTCATGGGCCAACAGAGTAAATCTGTATCCTACAGACCTTGTGGTACCTTCTAGGCAAGATGCAAAGTTCCTTCATTTGATTAATCAGTGGTGATCCTGCACAAGATGTCACTAGTCTCCCTCAAACTATGCATCTTTGGTTCCATGATATCCTGCAGCCCTCTGCTACCACATTTGCCGCATAGCCTTTCATCATTATGTGCCATACCAGTTGGCGTAGACATAGCTTTATTTCCAGCCTTTCATCATTATGTGCCATACCAGTTGGCGGAGACATAGCTTTATTTCCAGCCTTTCATCATTATGTGCCATACCAGTTGGCGGAGACATAGCTTTATTTCCAGCCTTTCATCATCATGTGCTATACCAGTTGGCATAGACAAAGTTTTCTTTCCAGCCTTTCATCATTATGTGCCATACCAGTTGGCGGAGACATAGCTTTCTTTCCAGCCTTTCATCATTATGTGCCATACCAGTTGGCGGAGACATAGCTTTATTTCCAGCCTTTCATCATTATGTGCCATACCAGTTGGCGGAGACATAGCTTTATTTCCAGCCTTTCATCATTATGTGCCATACCAGTTGGCGGAGACATAGCTTTATTTCCAGCCTTTCATCATCATGTGCTATGCCAGTTGGCGTAGACAAAGTTTTCTTTCCAGCCTTTCATCATTATGTGCCATACCAGTTGGCGTAGACATAGCTTTCTTTCCAGCCTTTCATCATTATGTGCCATACCAGTTGGCGGAGACATAGCTTTCTTTCCAGCCTTTCATCATTATGTGCCATACCAGTTGGCGGAGACATAGCTTTCTTTCCAGCCTTTCATCATTATGTGCCATACCAGTTGGCGTAGAGATAGCTTTATTATCAGCCTTTCATCATCATCATGTGCCATACCAGTTGGTGTAGACAGCTTTATTTCTACGTATCATCATCATGTGCCATGCTATTGAGTAGACATAGCTTTATTTCCAGCCTTTCATCATCACCATGTGCCATACCAGTTGGCGTAGATGATCATGTCCTTCCACAATTCTCTGCCCACACTGCATCATATCATTTCAGTTGTTGACTGTTTACTGTGCCACGACACCAAGTTATCCAGTTTCTTTTTTCATTTTGCCATTTGTAACTAAGTACTCCTACTTTCCTCTTATCATCATATGCCCAATAAATGTGAATTATTTCTTTCTGATGTTTCTTTAGGAGCTCTCTTTATGTGTTGGTCAATGAGAATTCCCTTATTGGTCTTTTTAGCTGTCCAGAGAACTGCCAGCATCATTTTGAGAAGTCCCATCTCTATGACCTCTAATCATCTTTTCTCATTTTATTTGTCTACTGTTCATGATTGACATCCATATGACTCCACCCACCCCACCTTTTCAGCTAACCCTTAGGCTGATCCCATCAGTGATTGTTATGGCTTTTTAATACTATTTATGAGGCATGCTGGGAGTATTGGGGGGGGGGCCTGGAGAATAAAGGCAGCAAGTCTAGTGCAATAGTCACAAGATGCTCAGGTCTGAGTTTTTATTTCAAGATGAAGTATTGCCATAATATATAATTTACTTTTTTTTTTCCATTTACCATATGGAGATTAAAAGCTCATCTTCATTGAGTGCCATCTCCACATCGAAGTTTGGTATAGAAAAGGTGACTTCAGGGATATGGTAGCAGTTACAAATTTAAATGAAGCTCTACAAATGTTGACACCATTAAATTCTCAAAAGATATTACAAATATTGTGTGGTTGAGAGTGGAGTTTCCATATACAGCTGTTTGTTAAGTAGCTTACAAGACAGACGGCTAATTATCTCAGAAATTTTAAACTTAAAAAAAATGTGAATAAAATCTGATATAATCTTTCTCTTAATATTTTTCTGCCATTTTCATGTCAAATGTCACCTGCAGTACAGAATGTTATTCTGACAAATTGACCATTGTTTTTTCTTCTTGCTATTTTGTAAAATTATTTGTCAAATTTTAGTATCCTTACAATTTAACTGCATTTATCTTCTTAATTCTCATCTGCTATTAATTATTTGAAATTAGCGATGAACAGTGTGGTTTTGTTAGAGATAAAGGAACAAGCAATGCCATTTATATCATAAGATCTTTAGTAGAAATAGCCATAGAGGTGAAAACAGATCTATACCTATGTTTCATAGATTACACCAAGGCATTTGACAAAGTAAAGCACCAAGAAATAATCAACATTTTAGAAAGCATAAACGTAGACAGCAAAGATCTAAGAATAATAAAGAATATGTACTGGCAACAAACAGCGGCCATAAGAACTGGAAACCAATTTGCAATGTTTCAACAAATAAAACAGGGTGTTAGACAAGAATGTGTGCTGTCACCAGATTTGTTTAATATTTATAGTTAGATTATTTTAAGATCCATAAGGGGCATGCCTGGAATAACAATTGGAGGTCATAATATAAATAATCTAAGGTATGCTGATGATACAGTCTTAATTGCTAAGAGTGAAAATGAGTTACAAGAAATGTTGGACATTATAGTGAAAGAAAGCAAAAATAAAGGATTCAGCCTTAATAGCAAAACAATAGAGGTAATGGTAACAACAAAGAAAAAGATATCACCTCAGTGCAAAATAAAGACAAGTGGAACAATATTAAAACAGGTAAATGAATTTAAATATTTGGGAACTTTGTTAACCTCAGACGGAAGTTGTACAAAAGGTGAGATGCAGAATAGCTCAGTCAAAAGCAGCTTTCCAAAAAATGAGGAAGATACTATGCAATCCATTTTTGACAATAGAAACAAGAAAAGAGTTCTTAAATGTTACGTACAGCCAGTCTTAACATATGGATGCGAATCATGGACAATAGGACAATAGACAAGAAAATCACTGGAGTCTGTAGAAATGTGGTTTTACAGAAGAATGTTGAGAGTACCATGGACAGCTAAGAAGAGTAATGAAGATGTTCTGAGAGAGGCCAAAGCAAAAAGAGAGCTAATTTCCAATATTAGGAAGAAACAACCATTATTTTTTGGCCATGTAATGAGAAGAGAACAACTTGAATATATTGTAACAACTGAAAAAAATTGAGAGACGAAGAGATAGAGGGAAGCAAAGAGAAAAAATAATAGACAGCTTAAGAGAATGGCTTGGCAGAAAGTCAACAACAGAAATGATAAATAGCTGCCGAGATCGTAAGTTGTGGAGAGACATGATCACCTACGCCAGCAGGCCCGGTACTTGATGATGATGATGATTAATTATTTGATCATAGTTAATAAAATACTATCTCTACAAGGATTGAAAACTGCTAGAATAAAAATTTAGATATGGGAAAGAGTATCTGGGTCTATGTCATATGAGCCAGCTACGGCTTGAAATGTCAATAGATAGTTAGATAGAATAAAATACTTATATGGCAAGTTTGGTGGCTTTATTCTCCAGCAAATTCTTAAAGCACAAAATATATTTAATGATCAGAGTTATATGCACAGGTCACGTAGAAATTTCAATTATCATTTAGATGAGAGGGGAGAGTGAGTGACCAAGTGGATAAAAACTATTGAACTCTCCAAACAAAATGGAAGTGAATTTGAATCTCTTGTAGGTGAAATAAAAGTTCTGACTAAAAAATCTTATAGTGACCCACTGCACTGAACATGTGGCCTTTATTCTCAAGTGGTACAGACAAACACACACACTCCCCCCCTTCCTCAAAAGCAGACTCAAGAAATGAAGCAAATGCTCTAATGAAATAATAGCTGATATATATTTAACCCTCTCATTAGGACTAAATTGAAAGACGGTGATTATATATTGGCCATGTGATGAGAATTGACAACAAAAGAATCTCAAAGCAGGCCCCCAAATGGGAACCAGAGGGTAAAAGAAAAAGGCAGACCTAAAGACTCGCTAAAAAGAGCATTAAAACAAGAGGCAATAATAGCCTGCATCAGCTCCCTTGCTGAGATTGAGCAACTCACCAAGAATAGAACCATGTGGCAGATCCTGTGCAAGGTCTGACAGTTAAAAGATCATCAGACATGAGAGTCTAGATTTTCTGACCTCTGTGCCATCTTTGGCTCGAAAGAACAATAGATAGATAGGTAGGTAGGTAGGTAGATAGGTTAGATTAGATTAGATTAGATTATAAGATTAGATTAGATTATAAGATAAGATAAGATTTAGTTTACATTAGAATAGATTAGATTAGATTATAAGATAAGATTTAGATTACATTAGATTAGATTAGATTATAAGATAAGATTTAGATTAAATTAAATTGTAAGATAAGATAAGATATGATTTAGATTACATAATTTAGATTACATTATATTAGGACTAATTAAAAACCATCTCACAGGGAATGGTAAATAAGTGAAGAAAATGTAAAGGGCAGCAGAAAAAAAAAATTGGAAAGACATCAAAGAATGGACAAGACAAGAACCGCAAACAAAAAGAGTGTTTCTTCAATGCCCAAAGAGTTATGAGAATCAAATTTGGAAATATAAGAAACAAATTCTACAAGATGATAACTTTTGTTTCCTATGCTGAATAATCAACTCAGGACAATGCAGTTTGTGTATAGAAAGTGATTAGTTATCGTCATGTATTGCTTTAATAACCACTATATGATGTGCATTGAAGTGGAACCTGCTGATGCAAAAGATTCTGAAATTTCTGATAAATCTTCCTGGGTTATAATTTACATCTCTTCAATATTCATCAATGTATTTTTTTCCTTTATAGACAGAATGTGATACACATTATACACCTCATAGTCCATAGTATCCATCATTAGCATATATCTGTTTGAGACTATTTCACTGTCCTTTGAGTTTACTTGATAGTGTACATAAAACATCAGAATGGAATCTAAAAGTCGTTGATTGTAACAATCATAATTGCTTTGATGATTAGGGATGTCAGCAAAATTACCATCATGATATTCCATCATCCAGACCTAAAATAAGATTTATAAATAATAAACAAACTGTAACCAAATAATTGATACAGATTACATGAATGGAAGCAATACTTTTCTCAAACAGCATTTAATACTTTGAAATGTCCAAAATTGATGTTTTCGGTATATATGGATGAGATATAATACAAACCTCATATCTTAAAAACCTTTTATGGATAAACTTTCCACATCTGCCCATGTGGTTACTGGGACCCTCTGATATGGTCAGTGGAGAAAAAAATAGTCACATTCACCTGTATGTCATTCTAATTTCTAAAACATTTTAATTAGTCCTAATCTTGCTGCCAGAGCTACTGAGTTTAGTGCTCTGTGCACACCGTGAGCTGTGCTTTTCATTCGGATCGTGTTTTGATATTCAGATTGCTTATGATGAATGATGATATAGTATGATGAAGGACAGTTTAGCTGCATTCACTTTCACTACCACTTGGCCTTATGTCTTTTGGTGTGTGCTGTAGCGGCTATGATGGGGACTCTTCTTCTTCTTCTGTTTGGATATTCGATGAGATGTTATTTTGGATGATTCCACTAGCAGTTCAGCAATTATGGATTTTCATCGTTTGCAGTGATACGGGGGGCCTTCAAATAACTATAATTATGTCATTCTTTGATGGCCTTACCAATGGTAGATTAAGGAAAATAGAGATAAAAGACACCTGACAATTTATGAAAATGGTTTGGTAGTCAGTCAACATCAGAACTGATAAACATAGAGACCGAACATTGTCAAGAGATATGATCACCCATGCTAGCAGCATGGTACTTGATGATAATAGTTAACTACTGGCACTTGTTTTCTGATAAAATGACCATGATATGATTCCAGTCTGACATTCAAGTTGATCCATTTAAAAAAAAATAATAGTTACCTAACTCTGAGAAAGTATTAAGAGTAATCTTCCCCCTTCTCCCCCAATGCCTTCAAAGGGTATGATGTAATTTAACTTTTAAATTCTGGCCTGTTCCTGATGTTTCAATAGTATTATGTTGGAAAAAGTGGTACCTCATTGGCAATATTTTTATGTTGGAAACTGTTTTCTTTATATCTGATTTGACTTTTTGTTTTTTAAATTTTAAATCGCTGAAATTCAATGAAGCCTTTTAGGCCCCAAATTTGAAGCACAAAGGGAACAGCTGGAATGTATTGTGACAACTGGGAAAATTGAGGGATAAAGAGATAGATGGAAGCAAAGAGAAAAGATACCAGATGGCTTAAGATAATGGCTTGTTAGGAGGTCAACAACAGAAATGATAAATAGTTGTCAAGATAGAAAGTTGTGGAGAGACATGATCATCTACACCAGCAGGCATGGTACTTGTTGATGGTGATTTGAAGCATATGCCATGTACAGTCTCTCCATCTATCACTTGGAAATCTTGAACATTTTTTCTATTTCTTTCCAGTCAAAGCCAATGTTCTTGAGGGTTTCCATGACTTCTTCCTTTCTCCATGAATCTCTTTTTGTGGGTTCCATGATAATGTCTGTCTTGCTATGCTGACATCAGGGGTTTTCTTAGAGTATACCCAATCCATTTCCAATTCATAATCTGATGCTCAATTGACCCTTGTTTTGTTTTATCCCAGATATTTTTAATTCTGACCTTGTCATACCATCTGATGTTCTGAACCTTCCTCAAATAATTGTTTATAACTATCTATATCTTTTTAAATTCTGGCTTCCTGCCAGAGCTAGTGAGTTTAGTGCTTTGTGCACAGCTATATTTTATATCCAGATTGTGTTTCCATATTCAGATTGCTTACGGTGAATGAGGATGTATTATGACGAAAGAGATTCACTTTCAGTGTTGCTAAGCCTTATGTCTTTTGCATATGCTGTAGCTGCTATAATGGGGACGGCAGCTGCCTTTCTTTGTTTAGATCCCCTAATGAGATGAGTTTTAATGCGAATGATTCCACTGGCACGGGTGGTTGAGCAATTATGGATTTTAATTCGTTTGCAGTGATACCGGGGCCTACGACTAACCATAACTATATATCTTTTTAAAACTTTTAACTGGTTGTATATTTCAACATCCATGTCTCTGAGCCATTTAATAAGACTGCTTTTATGTTTATTTTAAATAACCTCCTGGGGCTTGTTTTTAATGTTTTGCAGCCCATATTTTGTTAAGCTGGATGAAAGCTGTTTTTTTTTTTAAAAAAAAGATAACATTAGGTATTTCACAACTGCTACTTTAGGTACTTCATGACTGCTTGTTTAGGTACTTCACAAATGCTTGTTTAGGTACTTTACAACTGCTACTTTAAGTACTTTACAACTGCTACTTTAGGTACTTCAAACTGCTACTTAGATCATTTTGGCAAAACCAACAAAATAACCTCACAGTTAAAGAGTTAATACTTCACTCCACAACAGGTTATTACTTAACATATGTCATAGTTTTTTTTTTACATGTAATAACATATCATTGTTAAAAAAAATGTGCCACATTCATTGGACCAGCATTTCAAATATTTGCAAAATCAGCTATGAGAGAGGCTCCTCACCTAATCAGCGCCTGATGTTTCTTACCAAAGATTAACAAGTACTTACTTGTAATTGTTTGTAAAGATGAAAAAGCGAATAAATGTTTGGCATTTGGCTTAGTTTTTATACTTATAGCTCATCATTTCATTGGATTAGCAGATGATTGACTGGATTTAAATCTGAGAATTGGATTAAAACATTTTGTTTCAGAATCAGATTAATATAGTCTTCTGCATGCTGGATTAAAACATATTGCTTGAGAATCAGGTTAATATATTCCTCTGTATACTGGATTACAAAATATTGCTTGAG
This sequence comes from Megaustenia siamemsis, assembly GCA_032433765.1. Classification (NCBI taxonomy): domain Eukaryota; kingdom Metazoa; phylum Mollusca; class Gastropoda; order Stylommatophora; family Ariophantidae; genus Megaustenia; species Megaustenia siamemsis. The sequence continues at coordinate 24,713,163 of JAVIAB010000107.1, forward strand.
AATCAGGTTAATAGTCTTCTTCTGCGTACACCTATAGACATCAACATTAATGGGTTTGAAAAAAGTATTCATTAGCTCAAGGCTGGTGATATCTCCGTACAGCTTGTCCTAGTATGGTTCTGCCAATGGCCACAAGAACCTTCTCTGTACATCATGTGTTTGGCATAATTGTAGCAGATTGTTCTGATGTTGTCTGATTCCTGTTCAGACTAGCTAAACCTGGGATGGTGTTGATTAGCATTGAACCCAACCTTTTGTACTTAGTAGTCCAGTTCACTAACCATTGATTTATCGTGGCTTCCACTCCTCTTCAGTTAACTAAGCTGATAATGTAATGGGTACCTGGTTCAGCTGATAATGTAATGGGTACCTAGTTCAGCTGATAAAGTAATGAGTACCTGGTTCAGCTGATAATGTAATGGGTACCTGGTTCAGCTGATAAAGTAATGAGTACCTAGTTCAGCTGATAGAGTAATGCGTACCTGGTTCTGCTGATAAAGCAATATTACCTGGTTCAGCTGATAAAGTAATGAGTACCTGGCTCAGCTGATAAAGTAATGAGTACCTGGTTCAGCTGATAAAGTAATGAGGACCTGGTTCAGCTGATAAAGTAATGAGTACCTGGTTCAGCTGAGTTAGGAAAATTAATAGTAACAAGATAAAGCATTTCCCCTGACATCTGCAATTGCTATGGCCTAGTATGGTGGAAATTGTATATGTTACTCCTCTATGATGTGACATATGTCAAAGAGCATTACTTTTTTTTACAAATCAAAAATATAATAATTGCACAAAATTTGTACAACAGAGCAGTAGTAGGAAACTCTTTGTACAGAGCTTCGTAGCAGGAGGCAATCTGATCATCAGAAGGACTTCCCCGTCGAGGAAGTGTTCAGAGCACAACTGCACTGTTCTTAAAATGATGGTGGTAGTATAGTTCTGTGGTAATAAAACTAATGCAAACTCACGGGACCATAACTGATTGCTTGAAGACTCACAACAATGAGTTTATGATAGTGTGGAACCAGTAGAATGTGCTAAAATTGTTATGAGATAATGCAACAGTAGGAGAATTTCAGGTATCTTTTCCTTTATACTTACTTCTAAGTAAATATGTACCGAATACTTGACATAAACATACATTTTAACAGTTGCCATCTCTTTTTGACCATGTTCTATCTATCTATTGTCCTTTCGAGCCAAAGACGGCACATAGGGCAGAACCACAATCTCAAAAACAGAAACCTTGCTTGCCAAAGTGGCACATATTGCAGAGATCACTGCTCTAAAATATATGGCGCTGTTTCCATAACAATACTTTTTACAATGACAGCTTGTTACGCTAAGAATATATAAAATATAAAATGCAATTTCATTAAAGACAAACTTTATCTCCCTTCAACACCGAGTGAGGAGAAATAAAATCAGTGCTAAAAAATGTTTGAAAGGTATAAGCAAGAAAAGATGCACACAGTAAGAATGGGCAGATGATAGATCTCAGATGGGATTCTGAATTAATCATAAACACTATCATGTAGTAGACTCTAGAGGGAAGGCAAAAGTGAGGCAGGTCAAAGACAACCTGGCAAAGAAGAGTAGCAACTAATAATAATAGCATAGGCAAGATATACTCTGTGATGAAGGCAGATATGGACTTCACAAGGTGGAGAAACTGTAAGTTGTCACAAAGCATATCAATCACTGGCTGATTTGTTGATCTATGACCAATAGAAAAGAAAATGGACAATTTGCAACCACATTTGATATAAAGGTATAGTTTTGGTAATGAACAAAAAATATCAACTGGCAGTGACTGTGAGTCACATCAGGAGAAGAGATTAACAGAAGCTAAATTCATTAATAGAGTATAACTGTTTAACTTAACACATTCACTGTCATGAACTTTAACACCATTGTTGTCAGCAATTTTTCTTACATTTTTGTTTAAATAGCAGTGAGAAAATAAATGAAAATTGATCTAAAATACATGGCTTGTTTGGACAATTTGATCAGGAAGTCATGAAAAGTAGTTGAAATGAAAGAATTACAAGTTTTTAGTGGAAATAATTGCAGAATCAGGCACCAACAGGCCTTTTTTTGGAATCCCCAGGGGAAAAGACAAAGAGGAAGACCAAGGAGTTCTTGGAGAAGACAGATGGAAGCAGAGATGAAGATGTTAGGGAAGGCATGGAATGATCTTAAATGAATGGCAAGAAACAGAACGGCCAGGAAAGTGTTTGTTGAAGACCTATGCTCCACATGGAGCTGAAAGGTAGAAGAAGAATTGCAGAAACATCAATAGACTAAAAACCTCAAAACACTGCTCCTGGGTTTCTCTCGTCTTTAATCTGAGCAACATTTTACGGCGGCTCGTTGGGAATTTGTTAAAGCTTAAGGAATTTGATGGTTTTGACTGCTAAGTATCATCAAAGCTACTAAAGATACATGTTACAGTCACATTAACTGTTTTAATAGAGGATTCATTGTGTTGTTTTTTTTTACGAGTAAGGAGCCTGCACTCTCCCTTACTCTATTATCTTCCACAATTTGCATTATTCATAGTGTAAGTTAAAACATTTCTTTGAAAGCTCCTTAATTTCAGAATGCAATACGGAGAATATTGGATGGACAAATTAAAAGTAAAATTTTTTCTTGTAATAATAGATGCACCTTTAAACAACAAATGTATTTAAAGAAATGTTGAATAAATATACAATGTTTTTACAAAACTCAACATTTTTGTCCTTGATTTTGTATTTTATCATTCTATCTATCTATCTACTGTCCTTTCGAGCCAAAGACGGCACATAGGGCAGAGCCACAATCTCAAAAACAGAAACCTTGCGTGCCAAAATGATACATATTGCAGAGATCACTGCTTCTAAAATCTATGGCTCTGTCTCCATAACAACACTTTTTACAATGACAGCTTGTCAAGCCATCGATCAACCTCCTTAGTCGCCTCTTATGACATGCCTGGAAGGTCACAGTGTCACTATTCTTTACTTCCCTCATAATGAAGCCCCGGTAACACACAGGTAACTTTATCACTGGCAGGGGTATTATTTGGTTTACAGCTAAAAGAGAAGTATTCATTTTTATTTCTTGTTACATGAAAGTAATAACTTACTATGAAAGTATTATAATTTTACTGTTGTAATTTTGTGTTACTGCTTCTCAGAGTTACACTTTCATGATATTAATATCCTTATAAAGCAATATACAACATTAAAGAGCAAACGGGTAATCATACATTATTTGCCCAAATATCTCAACCCAAGATCGTCATTTTACTTTCACTCACTCTTGTCCATTGTATCATAAAAATAGTGCACAACTCGTATTTTTATTTTCTTCATTTCTTTATTATTATATTTGTAATATATAACATTTTAAAAAATTAAACATGGCATGATCCATTCATATAATATTTATGCAGCATATAATGCTGCGAAACTGAAATATTGAAAGCTGAGTGCAAGCAGCAGTGTTTGGAAATAAAGGCACCAATGTTCTTACTTACTGTATTACTTTCTATAACTTACATTCACTCAGAAAGTTAAAAAGTGCTCATTTATTTGTAGTCTGTTTCTACATCTAGATCACTATGAGGAACATCTAATGAATATTGCAAAATAATAGTTTTCCACTGTGAGAAATATTTCCACTTTAATTTAATTTTGTGTGAGAGTTTTTCACAGTGTGGAATATTTCCACTTTAATTTAATTTTGTGTGAGAGTTTTTCACTGTGAGAAATATTTCCACTTTAATTTTATTTTGTGGGAGTTTTTTTTCACATCATCATCATCGGGTGCAGTCTCTGCAATGAAGGTTGGCTACTATGGATCACCATTCCACTCTGTTTCTTGCTTTGATAGTGCAGGTTGTTATAGATTGACTTCATCTTTTGATGTTACTCGTCCATGTTAGTCTTGGTCTGCCTCTGCCTCCTTTACCTTGTATTTTTCCTTCCAATATTGCTTTTAATAGGCTGTTGTGTCTTTTAACGTGCCCTAAAAATTTCATTTGTCTTGTTCTAATTCAATTTAATTTGGTGTGAGAGTTTTTCACAGTGTGGAATATTTCCACTTTAATTTGGTGTGAGAGTTTTTCCACGATGTTGGGAGCAGATGATCAAATAGATTAAATAGTGTTGTGCTTCCAATTTGGCCTAACAATATCTCCAACAAAATCTTCACACAAAAAACCTGCACTAAAGACATCTCTACAGGCATCCTAAAGAGAAGATAACTTTGGAAAGGTCATATTCTCAAACTGCCTCAGACAATTATACCAAAAGCAGCTCTTTGCTAAACTCCAGAGCACAAAAGAAGTAGAGAAATAATGTAGCATGGCTGATAGAGAACTGAAGGAAAAGAGCCCCATGTTTAGCAGCTTTGAAATGCTGGCTAAAGTCAGATAACTTTGGAGATATCTAGTGATGGTCTATGTGCCAGGTTATGGCTGTAATGAGGGCCAAGTAAATTATCTTCACTTTGACACTAGTTGAATTCATGACCTATCTATTGCCCTTTAGAGCTGAATATGGAACATAGGGCAGAAATCTAGACTCTTTGTGTCTGAAGATCTTTGTTATAAGCATCAGACTGGAGGACTTCTTGGTCTCGAAGCAAGACGCCGGTCTCGTGACAGAGAGGTTGTGAGTTCAAATCTTGACTGCACCAGTTGGGATTTTTATTTGTGATGTCTTTCTGCAGCAACCACCCTTGGTCTCAGCAGCAAGACCCGGATTAAAATGTCCGTTACTCATTGACAGAATAAATATGAGCACCTCCAAAGTTGGAGTTATCTGCCTGTGCAGTGAGGGACCCCTGTGCACATGGCTGCCAGGGAAAAGGGATTAACAAGCAAAATTCAGTTCCTAGCTCCTAGGAACTTCACCGGAGTTTAAAGCTGGCGAATTAAAAAAAAAAATCATCAGATCTTGCATCGTACCCGCATTGCATATCGTCACACAACCCTAACCTGGAAGTTATTTGTCTTGGTGATGGAGCTAATATGTGCTGTTGTTGATTCTCATCTCTGTGTTCTTTTATCTCTTTCCGTATGGAAGCGTTTTGTCAAAGCAATGGCAGAGATTTCAGAGACCAAATTTTTCATGTTTTTAAGAATTAACCTACATATTTATATTTACCTAACATATAACTTACAACATATATAAATTTTTAGATAATTGAACAAGTTATTAGATTTCACCGATACCAAGATGAAACAAGACATATAAAAAGAATATGGTTTGATGACAGTTCACGCTAATCAAATTGAGAGTGACACACTATACGGCGAAATGTACGTGGCCAAAATCGGCATGGCGCAGAGTGCGGCAAAACATACAGAAAGAGTTAATGATAGAGTAATAAAAATGTATCTACTATCATGGATTTTCTTCATTTCGATCAGTTTATTTCATGTCTACAACAGCTCGTTGGGACAGGTTTATTTTGGGTTATATTGCTGCTGAGTTTGAGACTGATGAAGTTTAGCATGGATTTGCATTTCTGTCAGGGATGAAATAGAAACTTTATCCTGCATGCTACATTATCACAACACCGAGCGTGCAGCATTTATTCTTCAGCCCCACAGAAAGTACCTGGCAGACTCCAAACATGGGACTTTGTGATGATAACTTCTAATGATTTTAACAATTGGCATGTAATCTTCTACTTCTGCCTGGCAGACTGGCTAGCAAATTAATTAATGGCAGCTAAAACTCTCAATGATAAAAATATGAGAGTACTTCTGAAGTTAAAGAATGTCTGCCTGTATGGCAGGGGACACCTGAGGACATGGCTGCTGGTATGAAAAATAGGAAAAAGGTATATTCACACAAAATTCAGTACCTTGAGACTTCTTCCTTTCCGCACCCTATGGAGCATAGATCTTCAACAAACACTTTCCAAGCCATTCTGCTTTTTGCCATTTTTTTAAGATCATTCCATGTCTTCTCCATCATCTTCATTCTGCTTCCACCCGTCTTCTCCGAGAATATTTTTTGGTCTTCTTCTTTGTCTCATCTCCTGGCGATTCCAAAAAAAAAAAAGAGCCTTTCGTGTAATACTCTCAGTTGGCTTCCTCAGTGTGTCTTATCCAGCACCATCGTCTTCCCTTGGACTTCGCTAGGGATTTATAAAGCTTGTGAACACAAATAAACAAACAATAATTAGTAGCAGACATGTTCCAGGTGGCATCTATCAAATGTCAGCAACAAAATATAGTATCATAAGTCTGGTCAACATGAGAAAAATAGTACAAAGGGAGAACATAGAGAGCAATAACATTATCATTATCTCTTTTTTTCCCCTCTCAGTATATGTACTTGGCTGAGTAGTTAGTGTGCTTGCTTCCTGACCAGAAGGGTCCGGGTTTAATCCTCAATAGTGGCGGATTTTTTTTTTTTCTAACTAACAAGGCTCTGGGGTTCACCCAGCCTCTACATATGGGTACCAGAGATTTTTCTGGGAAGTAAAGGCGGCCTGATGTGATACCGACCATATCACCCAAAAATGTGCTGTGGTTATAGAGAAATATGGTCACTAACACCATATTCCCAATACACTTAGCAAGGTGTGAAGGGAACCTTTATTTTTTTTAACTTGTATATATGTAAATATAAAGAGATATCACTTCAGCTTATTTCCTCAATCTGTCTCATTTCTGTAGTGATTTAACATTTACTTCTGACTTAAGGTAAAGTTAAAGTACGAGACTTGAACCGGCGTCTTAGCACGTGAGTTTTCACCCATATGTGCTCGGCCACCTATAGCATCGAAACTCACAATGCGAGGCGACATTCCTCACCTTCCCAGGGTAATGCCTTGGTACCCATTTCTGCCAACGGCTGGGTCGACCGTGGGGGTATTTTTTTTTCCAACCACGAGTACAATTCACACTGCTCCCAGCGGGAATCGAACACGGGTTGTCCGAACATCGGTAGTCCAGTCGGGTGGTTTTCCCAACTAGCCTACCGAGGCCCCCACTGTCTTCTGACTTGTGAGTGACCATGTTTGGCACTGACAGCATATGGTGGAAATTAAAATGCTCTGTGTGAAAATATTTCTATGTCCTGATGGTTACTGTTTAGTGTGGCTGGAAGAGAGGCTAGGTGTTTCGTTTCCTTATTGTACTTGAATTTGTTATAACATTATCAACATCATAACTGAAAAATATAAACAAGAACAAAATTTAGAATCGTTATCATTGATAGTTTAGTTTAGGACGAGATTTTAAGAGGGCAGTTCTCTTGAGGGAATCTGAGTGCTTATGGACAGTTGTTTAGTACGCAATGAAGATAATCTAGCAACTAACAATGACTAACAGTTTAGTTTAGTTTAATCAACAGGTTATCCCCTCATTGCATATTGAAAAATCCACAAGTGCTCAAATCGCCTCTGAAGTATATCTCTCAATGTGTATCTTCTTCCTCTTTTCTTTCTCATTTGCCTTTCAGTGTCGAGGGGAGATATAATTTGCAGTCTTTTGCTCTTCTGTTCGCCTCTGCCGCTGTTGTGTTTCCTAGTGCTTCTAATATTCCGTCGATCCATCTTTTTCATGGTCGACCCTTGGGTCTCGTATTCTCGCAACGTTTATTGAGGGCTCGTTGTGTTGTGTTTCGATCACTCTGCCTTATCACGTGGCCAAACCATTTTATCTGTTGTTTCTTTATATATTCTATGGTGGTGGCTATTCCTAGCTGTTTTTCTCAGTTCTTCATTTCTGATCTTGTCTCTTAGGCTGTTTCCCGTAATCTCCGTAGTGGTTATTTTTCTTATTGTTCTAACATCTAGGGCCTAGGACTAGCATTGGTAACATGTAGCAAATGGACAATACCAGTGTTGTTGGCTGACAAGTCTTCTTAGGACTCCTGTGTAGCGCTCCCACCAGGCATCTCCCACCTTGACATATTTGTGCAATCTGTTCATGATTGTGGATTCAGAGTAATTTTTTAGGCATTTTTTATCCAGCATTCCCCAGGGCATTCAGAATGTCAATTCAGTCCATCGCCCTTCGTACTTAATATCATCTAAGCTTGTTATCATCTACGAAGATACAGAACAGAATATAGTAGACTGAAGCACTTGTCTCCCACTCCTCAGTCTCGTTAAATTTTAAGTTAAACAGAGAAATAGACAAAATTAAATATGAAAATTTGAACAAATTAGAGGTAAGTGCAACTAATTCACACTTTTAAAATATTTTTTTTCAGTTCTGAACGAAATAAAGGGTAAGAATTTATTTCAAGCTTTTCTGATTACCATGGTGATGGGAGAAACAATTAATTTATGCAATTTCACTTCCTTTTTTCTTTCATTATGTTGGGTCTTTGTTATTTAATTAATTTTTGCCTCACTTTCATTTGACATTATTTAAGTATATAGACATTGACTAATTTGACTTATGCTTGCAACGTCCCATGGAGTAAAGGGCTGAAACTCTGCCAACAGAAGTGGTTCTCTACTTTCTTCTCCAACTGATCCCACGTCTCTCCCACAGCCTTATCCTGCGTCATGAGCTCTCTTGTGAGAAAACCTTCCAGACCTAGACCCACATGTGTTTGTGTGGTAGCAGTTTATGTACCTCGCTGTTTTTTCTCCTTCTTCTTCTTTGATTTTACTGCTTACCCCATACACAACCCCTAACATGAAATATTAAAGAGATGCTTAGTAGTTGTAGCCTCCGTCAGTCATAGTTGAGTAGTAGCCTCATTCAGTCATAATTGAGTAGTAGCCTCATTCAGTCATAGTTGAGTTGTAGCCTCCCTCAGTCATAGTTGAGTAGTAGCCTCATTCAGTCATAGTTGAGTAGTAGCCTCATTCAGTCATAGTTGAGTAGTAGCCTCCGTCAGTCATAGTTGACTATGGATTCTTTAGCGCCCCTAGTAATGTTATTTTTTCTTTTCTTTCCTTTCGCCGTGAATTCTCTTTTTCTATGAATCTGTCTCTTCTTGTTTGAGGTGAACCTTTAGAGTGTGTTTCCAGAGATTGCGGTCTGCAGCTATGTCTTCCCATGCTGCCGGGTTTATGTTCAGAGTCTTCAAGTCGCGTTTACACACGTCTACAAATCGAAGTTTTGGTCGCCCCCTAGTCCTTTTGCCATCTGCCAATTGTCCCTAGAGTATATCTTTTGGTATGTGGCCATCTTTTATACGGTGTATGTGGCCAAGCTAGCGTAACCTATGTTGTTTGAGCAGCGTGTAGATGTTCAGGAGGCCTGTGCAAGTCATGGCCTCCACGTTTGTTGCTTTATCCTTCCAGGTGATACCAAGAATACGGCATAGACATCGAATATGGAATGCATTTAGCCTTTTCTCCTGCTTTTCATAGGTTGTCCAAGATTCACTGCCATACAGGAGGATACTAATTATGCAAGCATTGTAAACTACAGCCTTTGTTTTAATTGTCAGTCTGCTGTTTTGCTAGACACGTCTAGAAAAGAGTTACTTATGTGCCAAATTAATTGAGACTACACCACTGACAAAGGGAGCCGTGATAGCTCAGTGGTTGTTGAACTGGACTACAAAGGACAAGGGGTAGGGTTCGATCCCAACCGACGGCTTCCGAGTTCACCCAGCCTTAAATGGGTACCGGATTTTTTTCTGGGAAAGTAAAGCGGCACGGGCATAATACCAACCACATTACCCCAAAAATCATGTGCCGAAGGTCTGTAAAATTTATGATCACTAACACCATATTCCCTATACGCCACCACTTGGCGTGACGGGGGTACTTTACTTTTTTTTTTACACCACTGACAAGTATGTTTATTCTGACGTCATAGTCTTTTAGTTGGTTCTTTTGATAGTACTTTGCATGCATTGCGTTTTGATTCTTAGTTGTGACTTATCAGACCTTTGATGAATGGACAAATGTCTTATTCTGACTATCGGCCTTTCGAGCAGTAACCGGCCCATAGGGCATTGACACATTCTTTTCCTGTTTCGAAAATTATTCTTTCAGCAGTTACAATCCTTGCAAAGATCTTTTATCAAATCTCACCATATGACACTGTTCTGTTCAAGCATCTTGATCTCATTGAGGGAGCCAATTCCTGCTGCTTTTGCCTCTCTGATCAATGTTCTTCTTAGTGTTTCTCTGGTTCAGCCTCTTTTCCTCCTACCAGGCTGTTGTTTCCCACTTGAGGGCTTGCTTTGCTATTCAGCTATCTCTTCTCATCACATGTCCATTTAATCTGACTGGATCAGCTTAATATCTGATCAACTCTACTGAGCTCAGTCTAGACTTCTTACTTTCTGTCAAGACTGCTAGTTCTACTTGGTTCTGAAGAATCTTCTCAATTCCATACTTGTATTTCTTCAATCTATTTGCCCATGTCATCACCAGTGCTTGAGACGTGGCAATACTTGAATCTTTCATAGGCTGAGAACCATCTTGCCTTATTCTGGAGATTTCACTGCCTCTTGGTTCGTTAATTCTTGCCCTCTGCTAATAAACTAGAAGTAGGCTATCTTTAACTTGACAAACCTGCCTACTTCATTCTTGCTTTTCTATTTGGCTCCATTGAGCCTTGGTCTTAACAATTACTAATAAACTTGACAAGAACAGACCAGTCTGATACTAGTTTTCAATTCTGTCAAAGGATTGCATACCTAAAAAACCTACACAACTTTATTATAACTTTTTCTTCTTCTTCTTTCCTTCCTCCTTTGCCTTTCAGCGTTGAGGGTAGATATAATTTGTGGTCTTTTGCTCTTCTGTTCTTCCCTGCTGCTGTTAAGTTTCCTAGTGCTTCTAATATTTCTTCAATCCATCTTTTTCGTGGTCGACCCTTGGGTCTGGTGTTCTTGCAACATTTATTGAGGGCTCGTTGTTTTGATCACTCTGCCTTGTCATGTGGCCAAACCATTTCATCTGTTGTTTCTTTATATATTCTATGGCTGGGGTTATTCCTAGTTTTTTTCTCAGTTCTTCATTTCTGGTCTTGTCTCTTAGGCTGTTTCCTGTCATTTGTCTAACACACTTCATCTCAGCAGAGGTTATTTTTCTTCTTGTTCTTGCATCTAGGGTCCATTATTATAATTGGATAATACAATGTTAGGAAATTCTTATACAAAACCATTCATACCTATATCTTTGTCTAGTATATATAGCAACTGCTATATCAGTTGTTTAAACTCTCTGTATGGGTACTAACCCCATGCTCTGTCTGTTGTGGACTGAAGATCACTAGTTCTTAACTTAACTTTGTAATGGATCGGGCGGACATCATCAATACCCACCAGGAAGTGGGAAGGACACAGTACTTCGACAACCATGAGTCCACGTCACTCCCTCGGATGAAAGAGATGGAAGTTAAGATGGGCACAGCCAGAAACGAGAAACTTAGTGGGCATGTAAGAAGACTAATTAACTAACACAGAACAGGAGTCGTCAGTCGTTGGACACTGCGGGACTTGCTGAGGAGGGGATCTGAGTACTTATAGACATGTTCAGAGTGCAATGATGATGACCCGCTAATAACTCAACAACTTAACTTTCATCTATATTGAATGTCTCTAGGTTTTTATTTTTCCCTAATCTAAACGACTTTGTTACTTGAATCTCCACTCCTTCTCTGGTCTTTCCATCTTAACTATGCTCGCGACATGTCCTGCCTTGACACTGTCCCCGGTCCCATGAACCTAGAGCTTAGTTTTGCTTGTCACAAATCAGCATTTTTGCTCACTTTTTTTTGGCCTTAAAATTAGTCTCTGTGAATCATGTAATGGCTTATAGTGGGCTAATCTTATTAATATATAGTCCCCAATGGTCTGCCTCTTCTTTGTTTGCCAGGTGGTGTCCATGTTCATGCTATGTGCAGATGTCTGCTTCATTCTTTTCATAGAACATAGCCTAGCCATTTCTGTCTTCTTTTCACTTCTTGATTGATGTTGCTAATGCCTGATCTTCTGACAACTTCTCTGTTCGTAATGTGTTGATCCCTATGATTGTTTAGAATCTTTTTAAGACAGCAACCTTCAAATCCTCTTAGATAGACTATCTGTCTTATGGTTCACACTCCACATCTTTGCTGCAAATAGAAGTATGGATCACACATTTGACTTATACACCTGGCAAGTGGCCTCTCAATATTCTCGTTATCTCAAGGTCTCCTCTTTTATTATTCTAAATCCCACTACAGAAGGATGAGGGTGACATTTTATGTCTGACCCCTAGCCACTAGACCTGTCCAGCTTGGCTGAACCCACCAGGAGTAAAACTCCCACTGGCATAGCTCTAGGGGTGGTCAGGGTACACAAGCTGTCACACCATAAGGCCAAGGCACTGACACATGTAGACACCAAAATACTTTTCTTTCAGCTTATTTTATTATCCTTTTTTTTCTGGTATAATTTTTATCATTCTCTGAATTACTCTTATTTTTGGAGTTTGTTTTAAGTAATTTAAGTTGTAACATTTCATTTTTTTTTTATTTGATACTTGTTTGAAGCTCCTTTTCATGATGAAATTAAATTAAATTATTTATTTAAAAGTTACTTATTAAATTACCATATTCTGCAAGGTTACTACTAACATCGCTAAAAATGGATAAGGCAGTTGGTATTGATTAAGAAATGATGATGTCAATGCAAATGACAAGCTGGCGACAGATTTGTACACTTAGGGTTACTCATTACCAACAATGAAAACCAAAAAAAGACCAACTGTTTTATCAAGCTAAAATTCATTTGCTGTCGCATCTCTTCAGTTGCAACTCATGAATGTGAACCATGTATGTAACGTGTATGGATGTAATCATGTATGTGTAAACATAGCTGAAAATAAAATCTCATAATCTGATATGAAGAATATTGAGAGCTCCCTGGGCAGCTAAAAAAGACCAATGAGAAATTCTCAAAGAGGCCTACACAAACAGAGAGCTCCTAAAAAAACATCAGAAAGAAACAATCAACATTTTTTAAGTACAATCATGAGAAATGAAAAGTTGGAGTACTTGGTTACTGGAAAAATACATGGAAAGAGAGATTATGGATGACAAAATGAGAGAAGATATTAGATAGCTTGTTGTCATGGCACAGTCAACAACAGTATTAATGTGATGCACTGTCGACAGAAAATTGTAGAAGGACATGATCACCTATGCCAGTTTGGCACATGATATGAAATGCTAACAGAAGAATAGAAAGATATAATCAGGGTAGATTTAAAACAACTGGCCCGTGAATTAAATTAAACAAAGAAAACATTTATATAACTAATTATACCTGAAAGAGCAAAAATGGAGGGTATAGTTCATGGAAAGTGGAGAAGGGGGTGACAAGAAGCATGATGGGACAAAGACGTCAGGGACTCCATACAGATTGAACCAACAATTAGAGAAGTAGAATATTTAGACTGGCAGACAAAAAAGTGATGTCCTCCTTTGGACAGGACCTCGGCTGATGCTGCGTGCTCAGACCCAGGACAATATGGATTTAGCTCAAATCAGAAAGAACCCAGTAGCATTGTGGTTAGTGCACTTGCTGTTAACCTGCAGTAAAAAGTAAAGAGCATATAGGGTTTATGATGTTAGTAACCATCATTTTTATAGACCTTTGCTACATGATTTTTGGGGTAATGTGGTTGATATTACACCAATGTCACTTTACTTTCCCAGAAAAAAATTTTGTACCCATTTAAGTCTGGGTGAACCCGGAAGCCGTCAATCAGGATCGAACCCAACCTCTTGTCCTTTGTAGTCCAGTTCACTAACCACTGAGTTATCACGGATTCCTTGTTAACCTGATGACTCAGGGTTAAAATGCCAGCTGAGGCACCATGTTTTTCTGAGCTTTTAGGCTCTTGGGGTCCATCCAAGCTCTTTAAATGGGTACCAGAAATATTCTCAAAGAAAAGGCTGCAAGGGAGGGAACTGGCCATCCGGTCTCATGAAACTGAGGCTGACAAATATAATTAAGTCACAAAACATTTCATTATCAAATGGCAATTTTGCTAAGGGACTACCTTTACCATATCTATTTAGTAGTTTCTGAGGCAAAGTGCCTAAGGGTAGCAGAGTTGAGAGCTGTGAGTGACCCACAGCTGATGGCTTGCACCAGGATTGGTGAACCAGAACCATGCAGACCCTACTCCAATTCTTCACGGTGCCTCGCCTCTAGGAACAGACTAACATGTTTAAGTGAGTAGGGATAAAAGAGGGAGATAACCCAGTACTAAAAAATAACATTCTGAAGTCGGATGTGTTGGGCTGAAAGGCGCAAATATAAAAGTTTTATGCCACTTAACGTCCTTTAAAGGTAATTGTTGAAGAGGTGTATTCCTGTAGTCATCAGGCAAACGCAAGCAAGCAAGCAAGCATCTAGTTGTTTCCTTGATGTTATTACTGTTTCATTATGTGCACTTAGTATCAACAATCCCCACTATTTTGGTTTTATCACTTCTCATACCAGCATTTATAACAGCTACACCTGCTGCTGGCAAGCTCACCTCATGCAGATACATTCATAGCACAGCAGGAAATGGTGAAACAGAATGAAAGCAAGAACAGACGCAACGAAGCTAAACAAATAAATGGAAAATTGACTCCCATGAAAAAAAAGGAAACCAATGTGTGATGATGGAATAAAATAAATAAATATTAATGTACAACTACTCAGTATTTCTACCAAAATGCTGCTATCAGTGCTAAACATAGACATTAATTGCAATGGACTGTTGAAATGAGATTCCTTCAAAGACTACTTAACACACTGTGGCACATCTGTTGTTCACATTAAAAATAAAATAGAAATAACAGCAAGAAAATCAATTTTATGTTCAGACAATTTCTATCTATCTTTCTGTCTATTGACCATTTGAGCCGTAGTTGGATAACCAATAGACCCAGATACTCTTTCTCTTTTTCTAAATTTTCTTTCTAGCAGTCTCAATCCTTGCAAAGATCTTTTATCAAATCTTGCCATTTGTCTCTGTTCTGTGCAAGCGTCTCAATCTTATAGAGGGAGCCGATTCCTGCTGCTTTTGCCTCTCTTATCAATGTTTTTCTCAGTGTCTCTCTGGATCAGCCTCTTTTCCTCCTACCTGTTGTTTCCCACATAAAGGCTTGCATTGTTATTCGTTTATTATCTCTTCTCATCACATGTCCAATGTCTTTTCTTGATTACTGAAGATAGTGATTGACTGGCGATTTCTCTAATTTCCTCATTTGTTTTGAATTTGTTCCATGCTATACCAAGTATTTTCCTAAGACATTTATTTTCAAATGCCTTCAACTTTGTTTCTATGTCTTTTGTTGTTTTCCAGCTTTAACATGCATATGTAAGGGTTGATCATATGTTTGATTTGAATAGTATGTTTTGTGTTTGTGCTGATGAGTTTTGATTTCCACAACTTTTCAAGGCTTCTGAAAGACATTGCTGCTTTCGCTATTCTGATTCTAATTTCTTTACTTATATCCTGACCAATGTGACTTCCAAGATAGATAAAGTGATCGATCACTTCCATTGGTTTGTTTTCCGCGTATATTCTTTCATCTGTTGGAACCAAGCTTTTCATAACTTTAGTCTTTTCATGATTGATCTCAAGTCCTATTTAACTGGCTGTTGATGATGGTGCATTAGTTTTTTTCAATCGTTTTTTATAAGACAATTCTATCTATCTATTGACCTTTCGAGCCGTAACCGGCCCATAGGGCGTAGACCAAGATACACCTTCTCCTATATGGATTTTTTGTTCTAGCAGTTTTCTTTTAAAGATATTTTATCAAATCTCGCCATCTGTCTCTGTTCTGTGCAAGCAGTTCTATCTCATTGAGGGAGCCGACTCCTGCTGCTCTTGCCTCTCTCATCAATGTTCTTCTCAGTGTCTCCCTGGGTCTTCCTCTTTTTCTTTTACCTGTTGTTTCCCATATGAGGGCTTGCTTTGCTATTCGGTTATTATCTCTTCTCATCACATGTCCAACGTATGACCATCGTCTTTTCTTTATTACTGAAGATATTAGTGGTTGATTGGCGATTTCTCTAATTTCCTCATTTGTTTTGAATTCGTTCCATGCTATACCAAGTATTTTCCTTACAATTTTCAGACAATTCGCTAAAGGTTAAATAAGAGAATTATGTTTTAATGGAAATAAATACAGAAACATCAATTTAAAGAAAAAAAAAAAACCTATCTTTACGACACATAGTACCATTGCTGGTGTATGTCGGGGAGCAACGATAGAACCCGAGGGATAAAGGCCGCTTGCTCAAGCAGTCGCCACGACGTGTGCGACTCAGGATTTTTATTTCACCCCCCCGATAGAAAAAATCCTTTCTGTCTAGCGCGGGCTTCGAACACTGTACGTCAGTTTTTCAGCCGGCGGAACAGTAGTTTTAGCCGCACGGCCACGCGCACCTCCTAAACATTAATAAGTGAATTAAAAGCTGCATAAACTGGCTCTTGGGTTTCTCATGTCGATCACTAGAGCAGCATGTTGTGGTTCGTGTTAAAGGGTGAACACTGAAGAAGAAAATTATTCCATCTAAAGTAACCATAAAACAGCAGGCAGGAGGAAAAGAGGCAGACCCAGAGTGACACTGAGAAGAGTATTGATCAGAGAGGCAAAGAGGTGAACCCAGAGTGACACTGAGAAGAGCATTGATCAGAGAGGCAAAGAGGTGAACCCAGAGAGACACTGAGAAGAGTATTGATCAGAGAGGCAAAGAGGTGAACCCAGAGAGACACTGAGAAGAGCATTGATCAGGGAGGCAAAGAGATGAACCCAGAGTGACACTGAGAAGAGCATTGATCAGAGAGGCAAAGAGGCGAACCCAGAGTGATACTAAGAAGAGCATTGATCAGAGAGGCAAAGAGGTGAACCCAGAGAGACACTGAGAAGAGCATTGATCAGAGAGGCAAAGAGGCAGACCCAGAGTGACAGTGAGAAGAGCATTGATCAGAGAGGCAAAGAGGTGAACCCAGAGAGACACTGAGAAGAACATTGATCAGAGAGGCAAAGAGGCAGACCCAGAGTGACAGTGAGAAGAGCATTGATCAGAGAGGCAAAGAGGTGAACCCAGAGAGACACTGAGAAGAACATTAATTAAAGAGGCGGACCCAGAGACACACTAAGAAGAGCATTGATCAGAGAGGAGAAGAGGCGAACCCAGAGTGACACTGAGAAGAGCATTGATCAGAGAGGAGAAGAGGCGAACCCAGAGTGACACTGAGAAGAGCATTGATCAGAGAGGAGAAGAGGCGAACCCAGAGAGACACTGAGAAGAGCATTGATCAGAGAGGAGAAGAGGCGAACCCAGAGAGACACTGAGAAGAGCATTGATCAGAGAGGAGAAGAGGCGAACCCAGAGTGACACTGAGAAGAGTATTGATCAGAGAGACAAAGAGGCGAACCCAGAGAGATACTGAGAAGAACATTAATCAAAGAGGCGGACCCAGAGACACACTGAGAAGAACTTTAATCAGAAAGGCAAAGAGGTGGACCCAGAGAGACAATGAGAAGAGTATTGATCAGAGAAACAAAGAGGTGAACCTAGAGAGACATTGAGAAGAACATTGATCAGAGAGGAAAAGAGGTTGACCCAGAGAGACACTGAGAAGAGCTTTGATCAGAGAGACAAAGAGGTGGACCCAGAGAGACACAGAGAAGAACATTGGTCAGCGAGGTAAAGGCAGCAGGAACCAGCTCCCTCAATGGGAACAGAATAGAGACAAATGGCGAGATTTGATAAAAGATCATTGCAAGGATTGAGACTGCTAGAAAGAAAGTTTAGAAAAAGAGAAAGAGTATCTGAGTCTATGGCCTAGGGGCTGGCCACGGGTTGAAAGGTCAATGGATAGATACCATTGCAGAGTTTACTGACTGAGTCGATTGGTCAAAACAAATCATGTGATATTCATTAAGGTGTTTTTACTTAGAGTAGGGTGTCTCTTGTATTATTGCTAAAAATTCCTAGCACAAACAATGAACCAAACAACTCTTAAAGGCAGTTTAAAGTGAAAACAATAATTCTTGTATGCAGAACAGTGCAAAGAATGAAACAAATCATTCAAATTGTGACAACATGTTTGTCAGACACCTAGTCAGAAGTACCATTCTTATCACAATCTCTTAGCTCTCATTGCTCACAACCATAATAGTAAGGTATTTTTGTTTCTTTATTTTATAATCAGTTTATGTTGCCATAATTTTGTTAATAAATGAAATTGAATAAGTACATATTTTTTGTCATATATTACAGACAAATAGAAAAAGTAAAATAATTACATGTTTCATAAAATTGTCAGTCAAAATTATTGAAATACAAACACTAAAATATATAATAAATATTATAAATATATTAGAAAAACATTTCATGAGTAAAAAAGTAAAGAGCCCAGTCACTGGCCAAGTGGCGTATAGGGAATATGGTGTTAGTGACCATAAATTTTAGACCTTTGGTACATGATTTTTGGGGTAATATGGTCGGTATTACGTCCATGCTGCTTTACTTTTCTAGAAAAAATTCAGCACCCATTTAAGGCTGGGTGAACCAGGAACTCATGTCCTTTGTAGTATAGTTCACAGTGACCTATCGCGACTATCATATTTCATGAGTGACTGTGTATAAATGCACATAGTCTGCTTGTTGACTAATTTGTTTGATGAAAATAGCAACAAATAAGCTGTACATTTATGTCATTTGTCAATTATCTGCTACAGGATCTTCTGGCATAATGATGGTAGAATCTGGATGTAAGCTTTGGAGATTATGTGAGAAAGGACACAAACTGCACTATACAACCTTGTCCATTACAATCACAAAGATATCTAACAAGCTGATCAACATCAAACTACAGACTTACCTTGGTTTACGATCATTCGATTTATAATTTTTCGGAGTTACAATACAAGTGGATACATACAATGGAATACATCTACCAAGAGGAAACACTAAGATGTCATTTTCTATATTGTTCCTTCCATTAAATCAAGTCGGAAAATGAAACAAAATGCAAATGAGTTATAAATTATATAGTATTCTGGAAGTTTGATCCAAATTGGCCGGGATATACTACTTTCGATGATATTTCTGATTTACAAAGTTTTCTCAGAACATAACCACATTGTAAGTCAAGGTATGTCTGTATATACTAAAATGGGCAATAAAGGGCCACAAGGGCAGACTGACAAAGGACCATTTAGTAGGCATCAGGCAAGACTCAAAATGTCAATTTCTCTCTTTACACCTCATCTGGAATCGGTTTGTCAAAAGACAAACTAGCTTCATGCTGTTGGATGAAATTTGCAGCTCTGACAGCCTTCTAAAAGATTCATTTTGGCCAAAGTGCTGTCCAGGACACAACCAACTTTGGTTTTACCAAACGTTTTCAAAAGCAGGGGCTGGGAGCAAGCAAAGAGGCAAAGGAACAGTAAGAAATCTAAGAGGAACCATAGCAATAAACACTCTGATGTTGCAGGTCACCTGACTAAAGCACTAAGAGAAGACAATCAGGCTGAAAAGTGGTCTTGTGTATATGCTGGAGGTCACTTTTGGTTACAGAGATAGTCTATGTGTTTTAAAAAATATAAATTATCAACTCAGTACATATTCAATCCCTAAATGGGTTTATAAGAAGTTTAGCATCTTGTCTGTCATAATCTGTGTTACTGTGATGTTTTATATTACCACATAAATATTCTCTTGAGCTTAGTTTTTAAAAGCCCCAGGAAAATACTTCATAAACAATGGAATGAGTTCAAGATTTATGCAGAAATAAATAAGAGAAATGGCAAAGCGACCAAAAATATTAACTGCAATCAAGAAAAGGTGGTGGTCATTTGTTGGCCATGTGATGAGACAAGAGAACAAAAGAAGCTCAAAGAAGGCCCTCAAAAGGAAACCTGAGGTTAAAAGAAAAATTAGGCTGATTAGAGAAACACTAAAAAGGACACTGGGGCGAGAAGCTACAACAGTAGGCATCAGTTCCCTCATCAACATTGAGCAACTCACACAGAACAGAGTTGTGTGAAAGATACAATATGGATATATGTCTGACACTTGATAACAATAATCGTCGGACATAAAAAGTCTAGAATTTCTGCTATCGTCGGCTTGAAAGGACAATATATAGCTATTTATTATATAGAGCTTATTAACCATGACATTAGGATATGTTACTAACATTGTAAGCTTGACCCATTAGTAGTTTATCATTTGTAATCTATCATTTCATATCAAAAAAGAACTTAATCCATGTCATGTAATATATAAATTGTTTATATTGTTGTACAGTCTTAACCAAGTTGAACACATTAGAAAATAAATGTCTAAGGAAAATACTTGTTATAGTGTGGAATGAATTCAAAACAAATGAAGAAATTAAATTAGAAAAATCTGCAATCAGCCACTAGTGATTACTAATATCTTCAGTAATCAAGGAAAGACGAAGGTCATCTGTTAGATATATGATGAGGAGAGATAACAACCGAATAACAAAGCAAGCCCTCATGTGGGAAACAACATGTAAGAAGAAAAGAGGCCGGGCCCAGAGAGAAACTGAGAAGAACATTGATCAGAAAGACAAGAGCAGCAGGAATCGGCTCCCTCAATGAGATAGAGTTGCTTGCACAGAACAGAGACAAATGGCAAGATTTGATAAAAATATCTTTAGAAAGATTGAAAACTGCTAGAATAAAAATTTATAAGAGAAAGAGTATCTGTGTCTATGCCCTATGGGCCGGCTATAACTTGAAAGATAAATAGATAGACAGTCTTAACTACAAGCAATTTCATATAATGGATGCTCTTATGACTGGAGATCATTACTATATGATACACTGATGATAAATTTAATTTATCCATATCGCAGTATTATAAATATGATACATTGATGACACACAGTACTTCTATCCATCTCACAAAGTTGCTGTGAGATACTGATGACATTAATGTAAAAGTGGAAAAACAAGACCTGTATCTCCAAATAAAACAAAAACAACAGACATTTTACAATAGATAAAACAGAGGTAAAACAAAAACTGGATTGAGTAAACAGTTTTAAGTAACTTGGCTCACTGGTAACAAATAATTGAATAACTGTCCATTCTTTTCTATTCATGAAATCAATTTCATTACAGTCGGGCATCCTCATATCCATTCTTTTCTATTCATGAAATCAATTTCATTGCAGTCGGGCATCCTCATATCCATTCTTTTCTATTCATGAAATCAATTTCATTGCAGTCGGGCATCCTCATATCCATTCTTTTCTATTCATGAAATCAATTTCATTGCAGTCCGGCATCCTCATATTCATTCTTTTCTATTCATGAAATCAATTTCATTGCAGTCGGGCATCCTCATATCCATTCTTTTCTATTCATGAAATCAATTTCATTGCAGTCGGGCATCCTCATATCCATTCTTTTCTATTCATGAAATCAATTTCATTGCAGTCGGGCATCCTCACATCCATTCCACCACCCATCCAACACTTCTCAAAGTGTGCACAGATTGATTGTTCCTGTAAGCTCTTGATTGTGGATATATCTGCTTTTCCCACAAAGCACCCCGGAACAACCCATTTTTCACTTTAGACTCCTCAGTCTCTCAATATATACAGCATTGTCCCACCCATTCTCTTCACTTAACATTTAAAGAACAAACTTGATGATGTCCTCATTATCGAGAGTAAGGCCACACTCAGTGCCAGAACTGCCAGCGAGTTTATTGGCTATTTCATTGCTATGCACACCTATGTGCCCTAGATAGTACACCCAGGTTAATGTGCTCACTTTAGAGCCCTCCAAGAGCTGCATCCACACCTGCAGCAGACATTGTCAATCATCTGTAGCATACTTTGCAAGTCCTTCACCAAGATTTCATGATCCATATTCTGTGTAGCCAACCATGTTATCACCAATGCTGCTGCTTTTATCTCATTCTCCAGCTGGACATGGTAATACTACAATTATCAGATTCCCTAGCCACTTCTCTGCCATGTTGATAAACCACAAAACCCCAATCACTGTGCTGTCTGCAGGATACAGAACCATTGGTTATACTTTTTATATGGATTCCCTGACCACAACCTCGGCAGCTCCATAAGCCCAGTTGTGGCTCACCAATTAAGTGGGCATGAATGCGTTGCATCACTAATTTACAGCAAAGCTGCAACATTGATACCATTTAGCCTGACCCGCCTGTCTTTGGCATGGGTGGATTTGCTTAATTTAGGGAGGCCATTTTTGGCTTACTCTTATTGACTTTTAACTGCCAAGGGTTTTTTTAACGTGCACAAGCACACATTAGCGCACCTCCCCCCATTTTTCACTGTTATCCAAGAGGATTAGACATTGGATTCACTACCCACAGAGGTCTAGACATTGGATCTCACTACCTACAGAGGTCTAGACATTGGATCTCACTACCTACAGAGGTCTAGACATTGGATCTCACTACCTACAGAGGTCTAGACATTGGATCTCACTACCTACAGAGGTCTAGACATTGGATCTCACTACCCAGAGACCAAGGTGGGGTAAAACCATGAGGAAACTATGAACTAGAAGAGACAAGTTTCCACCATCTATGGCAGGATTCAAACTCAGGATCTTCCCGTTCAGAGGCTGACATCTTACCTCTAGACCACCCAGTTTTCCTGCATTGGTTCAATACCCTGCAGGGTCTAAGGTTTTTTTCTATCAAGGGTAAATAAAACACTCACGTACAGACATACATGCATATACAATTATAAATCATGGAATGTTCATAACAATTAACTTATCACAGAAAAAAAATCTAATCTTCATGAAGAATTACGGTTTGTTAAAATCACCTGGCACTTCTGAACTGGTTGCTGTGTCCCGACAAGGTGAAGAGTACACTGTAAAATATACACACACCATTTATTCAATTGGTCAAATCACATTTATTCTCTGTATAAATTGTCTTTATGTGAAAACAATGTTTCGAAATAATGTATATATTGAAACAAAAATGATGTAAATAAATATTTTGTAAAAAGTTATGTGTTAAAAATATTTCTCATCTTCTTTTTTATATACTTATTAGGAAGTACTTCATTACACTGTGTTTTGCACCATGCAATCAAATGCTCTATTGCAAAAAAACTGCTCTATAGTTATAGCTGCAGTTGGTTGTAGTTAGCTACAAGCCACACCAAAAGTGAATGCAGCCACACTGTCCTTCATCATATGATATTCATCGTAAACAATCCACATATCGAAACACGGCCCGGATGAAATAAACAGCTCACAGTGTGCACAGAGCTCAGTAAACACAGTAGCAAGCCGGACTTTGCATATGAGGAAACTGCAAAAAGGAACACTTTTCAAGCAGAGTCTCAACAGTTCCTGTTGCCTATCTGCCATATTGAATGGAAATCTATTGCATTTATATTAAACTATAATTTTACATTTCCTCACTTCTGCCACCCTATGTAACACCTAAGTTTCATCAACCAAACAAAACAAAGTTCCAAATAAGAATGCACTAACCTGTTCTGGAACACCATTCAACAATCTACAATCAAACATGCTGATAAACATGGAGACATATAAGTGGATTTCCATCAGTGCAAACCATCTGGAATAAATAACAGTGTAGATCCATGATCATAAATATATTGTTCATAGTTCTGTAACATTATATTACTATTTTAAAATGATATATTTAGTGAAAATATACTTAAAACAATTTTTAAAAAAAATATCTGAGACATGTACTAAAGTATCAAGGGTAATAATGGGGGGGGGGGGGATTTATTTAAACCTGCTTTTCAATCATATATATATATGGATCTTGTCAGACGGTCTAGCGGAGGCTATTGTGTTTTTTTTTTTAGTTTTTTTTTTTCCGAACAGCTTCTCTCATGGCTATTTCTACCAATGTTTGACAAACACACACGGCCACAGAATGCAACAAGTCATCCCCACTGGTCCACAGGGTTTTCCATCCTTTTTCACGAGTCTTTTCTCTTCCAAGATTTGCCTTCGCAGTCTCAAATGATGTTATACCATTCCTTATACATGCTCTCCATGATGTGTGATCACTTGCCAGATGTTCCCAGTCATTTTCACAGATGGAGAAGTCATTCAGAGATGATTTACAGATTTCTCTATATCGTAGTTTAGGTCTGCCGATTTTGTCTTTTTCCGTGTATTAGTTCACCATATAGTATTTTCTTGGGGATGTGTTTTTCTTCCATTCGCTGGATGTGCCCCAGCCATCAATCATATAATTTACAAGTAAAGTTAATGCTAAAATGTCTAAAAATATAATTATTGAAAAATTATATTTTAAAGTTAAAATTATAATAGATTTATTGTTATAACTTATATTGTTATAAATTCTATTTAA
This sequence comes from Megaustenia siamemsis, assembly GCA_032433765.1. Classification (NCBI taxonomy): domain Eukaryota; kingdom Metazoa; phylum Mollusca; class Gastropoda; order Stylommatophora; family Ariophantidae; genus Megaustenia; species Megaustenia siamemsis. The sequence goes on from JAVIAB010000107.1 coordinate 24,737,501, forward strand.
TAAGACAATATTATAAAAGAAATATAGCAAATAATAAAGTGGTGTAACCAATTTTGTGGGTCACCAGACCAAAACATCCAGTTTGTGGAGGTTACAGCAGCATTTGCCTGTGACAAAACATCCAATTTGTGGAGTTTACAGCAGCATTTGCCTGTGACAAAACTTCCAGTTTTTGGAGGTTACAGCAGCATTTGCCTGTGACAAAACTTCCAGTTTTTGGAGGTTACAGCAGCATTTGCCTGTGACAAAACTTCCAGTTTTTGGAGGTTACAGCAGCATTTGCCTGTGACAAAACTTCCAGTTTTTGGAGGTTACAGCAGCATTTGCCTGTGACAAAACATCCAGTTTGTGAAGTTTACAGCAGCATTTGCCTGTGACAAAACATCCAATTTGTGGAGTTTACAGCAGCATTTGCCTGTGACAAAACATCCAGTTTGTGGAGGTTACAGCAGCATTTGCCTGTGACAAAACATCCAGTTTGTGGAGTTTACAGCAGCATTTGCCTGTGACAAAACATCCGGTTTGTGGAGGTTACAGCAGCATTTGCCTGTGACAAAACATCCAGTTTGTGGAGATTACAGCAGCATTTGCATGCGACAAAACATCCAATTTATGAATATTATGTTGTTAGCCTCCCAAAAAAAAATCTAGTTCAAACACTGAGTCAAATAATTGTTTCCAATGATCTGTGACATCAATTGCTCTTTACTGCTATTACCTGATGACAACTCATCCTCAACCACTTTTAAAAGGACATTAAATAGACCTAACTACATGGTGGCATAATTTACAGCGAGCTGTCATGGTTAAAGGTAAAGGTAAAGTACGAGACTCGAACCGGCGTCTTAGCACGCGAGCTTACACCCATATGTGCTCAGCCACCTATCCACAAATGTTCGGAGATTTCTGTATAGTGTCGCCTCAAGCATCGAAACTCAGATGCGAAGCAACATTCCTCACCTTCCCAGGGTAATATCCTGGTACCCATTTCTGCCAACGGCTGGGTCGACCGTGGGGGTATTTTTATTTCAAACCACGAGTACAATTCACACTGCGCCCAGCGGGAATCGAACACGGGTTGTCCGAATGTCGGTAGTCCAGTCGAGTGGTTTTCCCAACTCGGCTACAGAGGCCCCCAAAGTGTCATAGTTGCACCTGTCAATTCTTAAAATGCTTTAGGATAGCAGACTTTCCATTCATCTCTGATCCATACTCTTAGCCAGACTGATTTTACTTTCACAATTCACTATGTGATGGTGGAATAAGAGCTTCAGTTCTGTTTCACTTATTTTTATGCAAGCAGTCAGCTATGATAGGGTTCAATCCCAACCGACGGCTTCCAGGTTCACCCAGCCTTTAATGGGTACCTGATTTGTTTCTGGGAATGTAAAGTAGCACGGGCGTAATACCGACCACATTACCCCAAAAATCATGTGCCGAGGGTCTGTAAAATGTATGGTCACTAACACCATATTCCCTATACGCCACTTGGCGTGACGGGGGTACTTTACTTTTTTTTTTTTACTAGTCAGCTATGAGTTACTAACTAGTTTTACTCCATTCGCTGTTCAGAATTTTGGCTTTGTAAAGTTGATTGATTCTTAATCTTGTAATAAACATCAAAACATAGATTCCATATGCAAGTTTGCTCATATAGCTATTACATTATAGATCCAAGAGAAAAATATATTTGTATTTAAATAATGTCAACACGTGTGATACATCACCTGCCAGGGCACTGGTATCTACCTCCTCCAAATGCTATAAACTCTTCAGGGAATGCACTTTTTTCTCCTCTACTCCATCGCTCCTGAAAATACACACAAGTTTCCATTTCTTTTGTAGGAGGTGCTCTAAAAAGACATATTGGGACTGGGGACATTAAAAATAATGTTGTACCTTACATGTATGAAGTGCAATAGAATATACTGGGACTACTGTACATGTACGAGGTGCAATAAAAAAATACTGGGAATACCTTACATGTACAAGGTGCAATGAAAAATACTGGGGCTAAGGCATGGAATGATCTTAAAAGAATGGCAAGAAATAGAACAGCTTGGAAAGTGTTTGTTGAAGACCTATGCTCCATAGGGAGCTGAAAGGTAGAAGAAGAAGACATTACAAGTATGAGGTGCTATAACAATACTGGGACTACCTTACATGCATGAGATGAATTAAAAATAATGAGATTGAGGACATAAAAAATAATGTTATACTTTACAAGTATGAGACACAATAAAAAAATACTGGAACTACCTTACATATATGATGTACAATTAAAAAAATACTAGCACTACCTTACATGTATGAGGTACAATAAAAAAAAAATACTGGCACTACCTTACATATATGAGGTACAATAAAAAAAATACTGGCACTACCTTACATGTATGAGGTACAATAAAAAAAAATACTGGCACTACCTTACATGTATGAGGTACAATTTAAAAAAATACTGGCACTACCTTACATGTATGAGGTACAATAAAAAAAATATATTGGATCTGAGGACATAAACAATAATGTTATACTTTAAATGTTAATGACCACCTCCATCCTCAGCGCAGACTCCTTCTGAATGTTGACAGTGATCTTAATGGTGACACCACTTTTAGATGCATCTCTGAAGGTTATAGTTATTCCACGGCCCCGGTATCACTTCAAACGAATGAAAATCCATTACTGCCCATGCCAGTGGAATCATCCAAATTAACATCTCATCGAATATACAAACAAAGAAAGGCAGCTGTAGTCCCCATCGTAGAAAACACAGCACACGTCAAAAATCAAAAGACATAAGGCTTATTAGCACCAACAGTGAATGCAACTGAACTGTCCGTCATACAATATCATCATTCATCGTAAGCAAGATGAAACACACAGCTCATGGTACAATAAAAGAGTACTTTAGAGACATAGAGCACTAATCTCAGTAGCTCCGGCAGCAAGCCAGACTTGGAATATGAGGAAACTGCAACAAGGAACCCTTTCAGCAGTTAATTGTTCACAGTGTTGAGAATGGCCTGATTCTGCTTGTGCTTCCTTCACCATTTTCATCTCCTCAGCTTCGATTTCAGTTTTGAAGACAAGAAAACACTACATGGTGCAAGATCTGGTGAACACGGAGGATGGGGAACCACAATCATGCTGTTGCTTGTCAAAAACTGTTTAATCTGATGCCTGATTCCCACTAACACACTAGCTTTATAAATGGTTTTATGGTAAACTATTGAATACAATGTAACACACTCTCTCAACAATTTCTATTGTTTAACTGGGTACTGATCAACTTGGGGGAACATCCGTCAATGTTTATTCTGATCATTTAGATGTTTAAACATCCATCTTGTTGTATTGTATTATACTTTATAAAGGAGGGGCAAACTTTTGAAACTATATTGCACATACATATAATGTATGCCCCAAGGCAGCATAGAAAATACTTCAATTTTCACAACCTAACTAAAATATACATCTAGATGGCACAGACATATGTCTAATATGTAATTTATACTGGGAGCAAACAGCAATAATAAAATATAACAAAGAGAACTCTACACCTATTGATATAAAGAGAGGAGTAAGACAGGGATGCATCCTATCACCAAACTTGTTCAATCTTTACACTGAGAAAATCTTTAAAAACATCACAGAGATGCCAGACCTAAACATTAATGGAAAGATAATCAATAAAATAAGATATTCTGATGATACTGTATTACAGTATCAGAAAATCCTAAAGATCTACAACAATTACTTAATGAAATAAACAAAAAATATGGACTAGATATGAATATCTAAAAGACTAAAACTATGATCATTCATAAACAAAGAAAATACTCAAAACCCACAAGTGGATATCAAAATTTAAAGAATAGACCTGGAGACAGTCCAGAGCTACAACTACCTTGGACATACTATAACCAGTGTTGGAAAATGTACAACTGGAATAAACGTGAAACTGACTTCTATAATTGTTTTTTATTATTATTACATCTCTATGTACCTCACTGACACTCTTGTGTGCATTGTGTTTATGTGACTCTGTGTCTTTGCCGACATTCTGTTTGCGTTGTGTTTTTGCAACTCTTTGATTCATTTCTCACAATCTGTTTATTCAGCCATCTGTACAATTGTTCTCAATATGACGAGGTCAACAACTGCTGTACTTATTTACAGCCTCTTTTCTCATCTCAGGGGACTTATTTGACTTATTCTTAGTTTGAGACTTTTTAATGCTTCTGGGATCTACAGAGACTTTGAGTTTCACTAACTCTCTGTTTAACTACAACCCAATCTCCAAAAGGTATCAAGTTTCACTATTCTTCTGGGAGTTCTTTATTGAAGCTTCACATAGCTTATTGTTGATTTTTGCCATTCTCTGGATTCATTGTCTCTCACCAAGTAACAAGTGGCAGGCTCCGTCTGACTTGATTTCTCTTACATCTTATGTTATGGTTATGGTTAGTCGAAGGCCCCATTATCACTGCAAATGAATTAAAATCCATAACTGCTCAATCGCCCATGCCATTGGAATCATCTGACTTAAAACTCATCTCAGTGAAGGATCCAAACAAAGAAAGGCAGCTGCAGTCACCATCATACCAGGCACAGCACAAGCCAAAAGGCCAAGAGGCACCGAAAGTGAACGCAGCTGAACTGTCCTTCGTCAAACGATATCATCATTCATCATAAACAATTTGAATATCGAAACACAATCCAGATGAAAAACACAGCTCACAGTGTGCACAGAGCAGTAAACTCAGTAGCTCCGGCATCAAGTCGGACTTAGAATATGAGAAAACTGCAACAAGGAACGCTTTTCAGACTAAGCCTCAACGGTTCCTGTCGCCTATCCACCGTAATGACCAGAAGTCCCTCATCTTAAGTTAACAACACTTATTGATGCACATCACAACTGAATCTCTAGACATTTATATCTTCTAGGAGACATGGCTATCAGCCAAGCTCCTTGGTTTATTCATCTATTTCACATGTGTTCAGAGGTATATAACATGTTATTACAAATCACACACATGAATTCTCACACAACTGTCTATCTAACTACTTTGACTTATAACTAATCAGACTCTAATTTCTGTGGGTTAGGACCCATGATAACACAACTCCTTTGGGATTTTACTTCTAATAAATTCTGTCTAACTTATTCTCCCTAGAATATTCCTAACTTCTAAAGTTTCTTCCTACTATTCTACATCTTCCTCTAGATGACTTCCTACTCTGTTCACATTCTCAATCAAAACTGACCAACCTGCTCACCTCTGTCCAAAGTGACATTCTAACCCTTGGGTAGCTTGGTTCAAAATGACTTCTAACTATTCTACATTCTCTTCTAGATGACATCCTAACATCTTCAACTAACTTCTGTACATCTTAAGCACCTTCCTACTCACTTGACTCCCCAGTCTAGAATCACAACTTACCCCATCAAGTCCTAGGTCCAGAATGAGAAATCAACTTGGAGCGTTTTCTGTGTCAGCCAGTTTGCACTCTATTTCCCGATTCGATAGCCCGATCATCCAATAGTGTCATATGTATATGACCTTGTACCATGTACAATTAACTGCCCATTTCTGAATCTCATTGTAAGAATCCCTTGAACTCTAAATTTATTCAAGTGACCTTACTTATTAGCATAAGCTTACATATTATCCTAACTCAATGTTCTCATAACACCACAACATAAAATCTTCTTGAAGGGCAGACACTGAGCCTAAAGATTACAATATTCTAAGGCTTTTGAGGGAAATGAATACAATTTATTAGGTTAAATGAAGGCCATGAAGTCACTAGCATGTGACATACTCACTGGTTTAAAGATATGAGGCTCAGGAAAGGAATCTGGATTCCTGTGTGCCCAGTAAGGTGATACCATCAGCAGATCACCTGGAGGAATGGTGTAGCCTTGTGCTTTTGTCTCTTTAGTTACACGGCGTGTAATTATTCCTGGTGAACACAGACGGATGGCTTCCAACACACACTGTTTTACATATGGCAGTTCAGCAAGACTGCAATCTGAAACTTAATTTGAGACATTTGCATAACCATGAGTAAGGTCAAGTAGTAATTTTCAGATCGTGAGGTTAAAAAATATAGCAAAAGCATGAGATATGAACTGGCAATATAGAAGTGGTATCCACATTACACTGTGCCCTGCTGCCCAGCCAATAGCTGACCAGAAACTTCATGCCTTCAACACAAACAAAGTAGCAATGGTGACAATCCTCAACTTTTCTACAGCACAAACTCAATAGCAATAGTAACAATCCTCAACTTTTCTACAGCACAAACTCAGCAGCAATAGTAACAATCCTCAACTTTTCTACAGCACAAACTCAGCAGCAATGGTAACAATCCTCAACTTTTCCACAGCACAAAATCAATAACAATGGTGACAATCCTCAGCTTTTCCACAGCACAAACTCAACTTTTCTAGAGGATTAAATCAGATCCTTATTTTACATGGTTCTGGGTAATCAGCATCATTAGGTGCCATCTCCATACAGAAGGTTGGCTACCAGCAGCGCCATTTTACTCTTCTCTCTTTAATGGTGCATGTTATCATAGGTTCACCTGTATATTTTTTTATGTTATCAGTCAACATTAGCCTTGATCTGCCTCTGCCTTGCCTCTCTAGTATCTTCCCTTCCATCCAAAAAATTTCAGGTGTCTTTTTCAAATTGTGTTATGTGTGTTAACAAATTTTTTTTTTTTCAGCTTATTTATAACTTTCTTGTTTGTCTTTTTGTTTCCTTCTACCCATATTTCCCCATTTTCCTATAGATCCACATTTCAAAGGCTTCAATTTTGTACTCTGATTTCTTATTTAATGTCCCTGTTTCTGCATCATAAGGGGATGTTGAGTAAACATGACACACTGGATACGTCGGAGTAATTTTTCCAAACCAAGGTACTGTTCACAGCACTTGAAACCAAGTTGTCTGATTGGGGGAAAGTCATTTTCACAACTAGAACCACTGCAACTCCAATTCAGTTTGATTGTGGGTATTGGTATTGTGGGTATTGGTGGGGACAAGGTGGTCTAGAGGTTACATATCAGCCTAAGAACAAAAAGGTCCAGAGTTTGAATGGGTTTATGGGTGGAATGAATTTTTCACTTCAAATCCATGGTTTCCTCATGGCTTTACCCTCATCCTGGTCTCTGAGTAATGAGATCTGTTGTCTAGTCCAACTAGATAATGGTGAAAAACAGGGAGTCTTGTGTGCTATATAGAGCCAATTCTGACCTATGGAAGCGAATCATGGACAGTAAACAAACAAATGAACTTTTGATTAGAGGACACAAAGATGGGACATGTAAAAAAGAATATGGTTTGATGACAGTTCACAATAATCAAATTGAGGTGGTGCACTATGCAGTGAAATGTACGTGGCCAAAATCAGCGTGACGCACAGTGCGGCGAAACGTATGGAAAGAGTTAACAAAAATATAATCAATTCATCAAGGTGTAAATTGGGCAACATACTTTTCTCCCTTGTTTTCAGTACTTCTGCTATCTCCATATGAACTCTGTCCAGGACTTCTGGATTGTTGTAGATCATCGCTAATGTCCAAAATGTGATCTGAATTAGATAATGATCAGACGTTCATTGTGCACTTATATATTTTACTTTTAATGTTCATCCTGTTTATCACAACATGGGCTAGTTTAACAGAACATGAACTAGCATAGCAAAATATGGACTAGTTTAACAAAATATGGACTAGCATAGCAAAATATGGACTAGTTAAACAAAATATGGACTAGCATAGCAAAATATGGACTAGTTTAACAAAATATGGACTAGCATAGCAAAATATGGACTAGTTTAACAAAATATGGACTAGCTTAGCAAAATATGGACAAGTTTAACAAAACATGGGAAAGTTTAACAAAATATGGGCAAGTTTAACAAAATATGGACTAGTTTAGCAAAATATGGGCAAGTTTATAAAAATATGGACTAGTTCAACAAAATATGGACTAGTTTAACAAAACATGGGCTAGTTCAACAAAATATGGACTAGTTTAACAAAACATGGGCTAGTTTAACAAAATATTAGCTGGAAAAATGATTAAAACAAGCACCAAGGTATAACTAGCTAATATAAATATAAAAATGGTCACTATTTTGTGGCCCAGAGACATCAATGTTGAAAAATACAATGAAACAGACATTGTAAACTATCACAAGTAAAACCTGAACATCAAATGGTATGACAAGATCATATAGGAAGGTATCTGGGAAAGAACAGAACAAGTGCCAATTGAGCAACAGATTATAAATAGAAAGTGGAGATTGATTGGGCAAATGGATGTACTGCGTGAGAGTATAGATGGACATATGTGTTTATAAGTGTATGGTTATAGCACATGGTTACATATGTGTGTATGGTTTGTTTGTGACTGACACACACACGCACGCACGCACGCACGCACGCACGCACACACACACACACACACACACACACACACACACACACACATATATACACATATATATACATATTTTATGTGTGTGGATATACTTGTTGGTATATATATATATATGTTTCCAGTAGTAGTATAGTCTTGGAACTTTTACCTATCTCCACATATTTTTAGAACTCTGCCCGTATACTTTATACCCGTGTCCACTCCATTAGCTGGCCTTTTGCGATATCAGTCCAGTCTGTATTTGCCCAAGCTTCGGACTACAGGGAAGTGATTTACTTATTTTCCTTTTAGTTAGTCCAGCATATTATCGCCATGTGGTTAGATTTCTGTGTATTTCTAAATATATTTTTGTGTTGCAGTTTATTATTCCAACTGAAGGCCCACTGAGCCAAAACGTCATTCTACTTTTATTTTGTTCCGCACCTATGTAAAGTTGTAAAGTAATGTAAAGTTAAGGTTCCCCCCACGCCTTGCTAGTCGTATGGGGAATATGGTGCTAGTGACCATATTTTTCTATGACCACGGCACATTTTTGGGTGGTATGGTCAGTATCATGCCAGACCACCTTTACTTCCCAGAAAAATCTCTAGTACCCATTTTTAGAGGCTTAGTGAAACCCGGAGCCTTGTCAGTCCGAAAAAAAATCTGCCACTGCTGGGGATCGGACCCAGACCCTTCTGGTCAGGAAGCGAGCACACTAACCACTCAGCCACCGAGGCTTCCAAAGTTGTAACCCTACCACTTTTTCCTTTTTTTAAATTTTTATTCATAATAAAAAAACTTAATGTCAGCATGGCGAGACATGTACTGTAATGGAACCCACAGGAAAAAAGAAAACAGTAATGTCTAAGGAATAGATGAAGAGAAGCCATGGAAACCCTCATGGACATTGGTCTCAACTGGAAAAAAATAGAGAAAATGTCCAAGGACAGTATGGAAGGAAAGACCTTGTCCATGATATGTTCTTAAAAGAGCCTGAAGAGCTTTGATTTGACTGAGTGACTGACTGATTGACGACTGTTTAATACTGACTGATCTGATGTTCATTGTGCATTAACAGTTTAGTTCTCAATTAATCAAACAATATAACTGTTTAGATGGCAATAAATCTAAATCTGCTAAAACAAATCAAAATAAAATGGTTTGTTTGTTCTCTATTCTACCTTTCCAGCACTTTCCAGGGAAAATGGAGTGTTCTTGTCACTGCCCATTGACTTGCCCCATTTTTTTATTCCCTATGCTGTCTCTTATTGCCACATAAAGTATTCATTTAAAATTTGGTTATTTGGTTATGGAAGGCCCCGGTATCACTGCAAATGAATTAAAATCCATAATTGCTCAACCGCCCGTGCCAGTGGAATCATCCGAATTACTAACTCATCTCCCAAACAAAGAACGGTAGCTGTAGTCCCCATCATAGCAGTCCCAGCACACGCCAGAAGACATAAGGCGAAACCGCATAGAAAGTGAACACGGCCAACTGGTTATTTGGTATCACTGTATCATTGAAAATATCTTGTTTCAGTTGTGATCTTTCTTTTCCACTTTGCTGTTAAATGTCAACATTTTACACTAACAGCACAATGTGGGCCTAAATTCTGATTTGTATATGGCTTTTTTTGTATCCATCATCATATATTTGTTTGTTTTCTATAAGGGGCCCAATGAATTGATTTGCTTAGTTTTCAATTTTGGTCTTAATATAAGTAGCTTATAAGAGAATTAAAAGTGCCATGAAGTAGCAATGCCATGAAGTAGACATTTAAGGGAAAAGAGAAGTAGATAATGTTCAAACAACCTGGGAAATACTGCTGGAGCCTGATATCCGCACCAGTAACTGCTGAATACCTCTGTCCCTGCAACTGCAAGTTTTAATCCCAAAATGATATTTTAGCTACGATCATACTCCTACAAAATTGTGCAGTATTTATGTTTGAAGATGCTATGAGTCAACTATCTATCTATTGACCTTTCGAGCGTGGCCAGCCCATTGGGCATAGACCCAGTGCTCTTTCTCTTTTCTAAATTTTCTTTCTAAAAGTCTCAATCCTTGCAAAGATCTTTTATCAAATCTCGCCATTTGTCTCTGCTCTGTGCAAGCATCTCTATCTCATTGAGGGAGTCAATTCCTGCTGCCTTTGCCTCTCTGACCAATGTTCTTCTCAGTGTCATAGTCAATAACATTATCCTTAATCTTAAAATTAAATATTATGTTTATTGTATATTTATTAAAAAAGTGAACCTTCTTGTTTATTAAATTTAGAAGGTGATATTTTAGTACTTAATGAGAATGATTTTTGTCTTAAAAAGACTAAGTTAACACTTTTTAAAATTGTATTTTTCACTATAAATGTTATTAAAATTTAAGCTGTAACTTCTCCCAATTAACATGTATGTAACATAGAATACTCATAGAGGTTAACAAACAAAAAATTTATTAATTAGAAAAAAAGACTATCTTTACGGCATTTCCTATTTCTGGGGTCAGCTTGAGGGCTTATTAGACCAGAGAATAAAGGTCGCTTGTCCAATAGTCACCACAGGGTGTTCGGATCTGAATTTTTATTTCACTCCTAATAGAAAAAACTTTCAAAATGGCTGGGATTCAAACATGCATTCACCTGGTCTGGAGCACAATGAATTACATTTCTCAAATGAGAAGTTTGTGCCCAGACCTACCAGTATTCTCAGTCTGACCTAGCAGTTGTTCTATGCCAGATGAACCAGTATTCTATGCCAGACCTACCAGTGTAAGGTAATGGTTAAAGGTAAAGTACAAGACTTGAATAGGCATCTTAGTACACAAGTTTTCCCCCATATGTGCTCGGCCACCTATCCAGAGGTGTTTGGAGACTTCTGGATAGTATCACTTCAAGCATCGAAACATAATGTGAGGCAACATTCTTAACATTCCCAGAATACTACCCTGGTACTCATTTCTGCCAGTGGCTGGGTCGACCAAGAGGCTATTTTTTTTTTTTCAAACCATGAGTACAATTCATACTGCTTCCAGCAGAAATCAAATACAGGTTGTCTGAACATTAGTAGCCTAGTCTGGTAGTTTTCCTAACCAGGCTACTGAGGCCCCCACCTACCAGTGTTCTATACCAGGCCTAGCAGTTCTGTTCCAGACCTACCAGTGTTCTATACCAGACCTAACAGTTCTGTTCTAGACCTACCAGTTGCTTCTATACCAGACCTACCAGTGTTCTGTGCCAGGCCTAGCAGTTCTGTTCCAGACCTACCAGTGTTCTATTCCAGACTCTCAACATCCTTGCAAAGGGTTTTGTACAGTGTGAAAGAATTTATAGTTGCCTCACAAAACACCATAAACTGTGTTATCTACTGACTCCTTTGTTGGACTGTGGCCAAGAAAAAAGTATAAGGAGAAGGCTATATACAAGAGTAATGATTGCTGTTTGCAATATTCTACTTACAGGTATTGCATTGGCTAAAGAGGCCCACAGAAGTAGGAGACTCCAATTGGGTGCAAACTCTTTGTCAACAACTGACAACAAAGTCTCTAATAAGTTCTGTTTGTGGAAATAAGACAAGAATAAAATAAACAAAAATATATCAAGGACAAATGTAAAAAATGTGTTTTTCTGGGGAAAAAAATGAATTATCAATTACAACATTTTTATACCTTTTTAGGGATCAAAATACCACTGCGATCAACCCAGTCGCTGGCAGAAATGGGTACCAGGGTTATATGTTGGGTAGGTGAGGAATGCCACCTCGTATCAAGAGTTTGGATGCTTGAAGCAACAATATTGAGAAGTCTTCAAACACTTCTAGATAGGCGGCCAAGCACATATGGATGAAAACTTACGTGCTAAGACGCCGATTCAAGTCTCATACTTTACCTTTAGGGATGAACTAAGTTGTTTATTAAGGGACTGATGATGATGATAGGAAACTTTTTATACAAAGCTTCACAGCAGGAGGCAATCTGATCATCAGAAGCAGCCACCATCAAACAAGTATTTCGAGCCTTTAGATATTTCAGCCTTTTAGCTAAGAATAAAGATCACAAGATATTTCCCAAACTGATCCTTTCATAGTTTGCGTTTTCTAATTTCATGATATTTAACCTTTTGATCTATGCCATAGTGTGAAACTATTTTTATATTCATCATCCACCCTTAAGCGGATGTTAAATGAGCATAGCTGTATTGTATCACAGTTTTTCTGATTCATTTGCATTTTTGGGCTCAATACATCAAATCCAATATCAGCATTTTGTGGGTGCTGGGTTTGTTTTCTTTCTTTTTCAATATTCACTCAACTGCTTTACCTTTACCTTTAAGTTTTTAGAGTCACCATAAAAAAAGATGAAGTAAGATCTCGATCAGTTCTAGTTCACCAATCCGGATGCAGTCATCTACTAATTGCTGACTGCTTTTAACTAATGTCAATCTCTTCATTCTAAGCCTGTTCCTAACAGTTTCCGTGACTTCTCTTCTCCATGTATTCCAGGGCCTTGTCTTCACCTGTTTTCTTCATGACATTATTTGTCTTATTATGCTGGGTGTACTTAGTGTGTGTCAAATCCATCTCCATTTTCAATTCATAATCTGTTGTTCGATTGATCCTTGTTTAGTTCCTTCCCAGATATCTTAGCCAATGTGCTGTACTCCAACTTTTCCTTTCAAGGCAAAATGTTTTGCAGCTCCCTAGTTATAGAACCAGTACATGGCTACAAGATATTCACTGCAAGAACAAGCTCTATAGTTTCTGTGAAATCGTTGTCCATTTCAAAATAAATCAATGTGAAAATTTGAAAAGGATTTTTATTAAAATGCACTTTTGTAGTTGATGAACACTTCTATCTTTTCACATTTTTCAAGCTGTTTAACACTTCCATCTTTATCTCAAGTAACTGCTGAATGCTGCTATCTTTGTAATGTCTTTCAACTGCTGAATGTTTTTATCTTTATAAATTTGTAATTTCTTCCAAAGTACCAAATGAGAGTAAAATATTATAATTATCCCAGTCCGTTGCAGAAATCCAAAATACGTAAGGTCAACTTTGTCTATGTCCCTGGACATGCGGGAGTACTGGGAAATGAAAGAGCGGACAGGTTGGCTAGCTGTGCTGTCGTTGAGGACGGACAACCAATGGATCGTGCGGACATCATCAATGCCCTCCGAGATGTGGGAAGAGCACAGGACTTCGACAAACACAGATCCACATCACTTCTTCGGATAATGGAAATGGGAGTTAAGATGGGCACAGCCAGAAATGAGAAACTTAGTGGCCATATAAGAAGACTTATCAACCAACATAGAACTGGAGTCGTCAGTCGCTGGACACTGCGGGAATTGCTGAGGAGGGGATCTGAGCACCTATGGACATGTTTGGAGTGCAATGATGATGACCCACAAATAACTCAATAACTCAACTATCCCAATCAAATGTGTCTGTAACCCATTTTAGGGCAGTATTAACTGCTTTAATGATCATTCTTATACTAGACGTCACTGCAGAGAATATTCCACTCTGCTCAAGGATTCTGTTTTTGATTCTCAGAATTCCATTTTGGCTTTCATACAAAGCAAAATAACCTCATTAGTCTATCTCTTTCCGTACAGAAACTTTTTATCAATACAAAGGAAGAGATTTCAGAGACAACATTTTTCATGGTTTTAAGAATTAATCTACATATTTATATGACAGATGATGGCTTGTCCGATCTAAGATGGCGGATCTAGTCCACGTCCTCATGATCGCTGCAGAAAGTGCATCCAGGATCTGATTAATTTCGGTTCTCCGTTGCACTTTTCTGCGTTAAAGTCAAAATTATGATATACTTAATACATCTGTGCCGCTAAAGTGAGGTCGTAGGCTGACAACAGTCCATTTTAGACAAATCAAGTGTTGTGAATGTGACCTTCCACCGTCTAGACTTGATCTGCGCTTTACGTCACATTGGTGCTGTTCATGACCGTTGGAATTCCTTGACGCAAGTTATTTCCATGTTACTCATTAATGTAAACTACTTCGTTAGCCGCAGTTTTGTCTCTTTCGGGAATTTGCTTTGTGTTTTGTTCGTCATAGGCTGCTTACACTAGAGTAATTTATGGTCTGCTGTTTGATGTGCGACGGGGATAATTTGACAACTAACTGTGTGTCTATATGTTCGGAATTGGGGTCAACGATGGCCTAACATCATCAAGTACTACGATGATCATCATTTTCAAGAGGACGTGAATTACCGGTATATGGGGATAGGTGGCGGGAACAATTGAAGGCTATGCATGAAAAGTGTTCCTTGTTGCAGTTTCCTCATATTCCAAGTTGCATGTCTGTGTTAGTCACCTCTAGTGACTCGGGCAGATGGTGCTCGTAAACCTGGGAGGGCCGACCATCTAAGGGCAAAATCCCCCTACAGAAAAGACCCTCTGCTGCCTTGCAGGAAGATTGGGGACAATCAAAGGCTAAGGAAAACAAACCTGAACAAAATGCTGGCTGAAATCGGATGCACTGGGCTACTGACGCAGAACACAGTGCAACGTTTTAACAGGTATTCAAGCGGAGTGGATCTAACATGCTTAAACAGACAGCTGTCTTCGTGTGAGAGTCTGGAGCCCTACTCTGATTGAGTCCTGATCGCAGAGAGAGAGAGAGACATATTTATATTTATCTAACATATAACATATTATATGAAGTTTTAAATAATTGAACAAGGAATTAGACTTCACCAGCATGAAGATGAAGATAATACAAGACATGTAAAAAGAATATGGTTTGATGACGATTCCCAATAATCAAATTGAGAGTGACACCCTATGTGGCGAAAGGTACATGGGTGAAATCGGCATGGCACACAGTGCCGTAAAACATACGGAAAGAGCTATGCAACATCAGGGATATCTTCATAATTTTCAAGTGTTAACTGTTTAATTTTAGATCTGTATGTCTAACATGAAACAAGTGCAATGGGTCAAATACTTGGCCACAATAATAACATCAGGTGGAAGATGCACCACAGAAATAAAAAGCAGAATAGCTCAGGCTAAAATAGCATTCCAGAAAATGAAAAACGTCTTATACAAGTCTATGTTAATAGAGGTGAGAAAGAGAGTTGATCGGTGCTATATAGAGCCAATTTTGACTTGTGGTAGCGAATCATGGACAGCAGACAAACAAATGAAAAGACAATTTGAGGCCACAGAGATGGAATTTCTCAGAAGAATGTTGAAAGTTCCCTGGGCAGCTAAAAAGACAAATGAGTACATTCTCAAATAGACGACAACATAAAAAGGGAGCTCATAAAAAACAGAAAGAAACAATCACCATTTTTCAGGCACATCATGAGAAGAGGAAGGTTGGAATATTTGGTTACAACTGGCAAAATACAGGGAAAGAGAGATCTTGGACAACAAAGAGAGAAGATACTAGATAGCTTGGTGTCATGGTATTGAAAACAGTCAACAACAGAATTGATATGATGCACTGTGGATAGAAGACTGTGGAAGGACATGATCGCCTACGCCAACCGGTATGGCACATGATGATGTCTAACACTGGTTAGATGAACTATTAACATTCCATTAAATTCAACTTTCATAAAATAGAAGCTTCTCAAGACTGATGCCTCTAAAGAATAGTGACTGTCTTCTGGTCTAACATTATCTCCATATCGAAATATCTTGATCTCGATCCAGTCAGCAAAGTTTGACGTCCCATAGGGCTTGTTTCTCTGGACAAGTCTCAAGACGAGAATAAAAAAAATTTATATCCTTTCGGCTTTCCTCTGAAACAACAACACACATTTCTCTTCTTCTTGTTCTGCATGTCCTGTTTTTTTGTTCTTGTTTCTGAGGTAGACTGTGAGGCTGAAAAGTCATCATTTTTTGTTTTGTTCTCTTAATGTAAACCTATCATAAAACACTGTGTTGATCTCATTCCCATTTTAAATGTGCAATTAAATTGTTGTTATTTTATTGCTACAGTTAAGGACATGGTTCTTAGTCTCTGATTTTATAGTCTTACCTGATTGGCTGAATCCTTGGCATTATTTTTTAGAATTTTAGGTACAATTTCTGAGAACAAAGAAAGTAGCCATTTCTTTGATGAAGAAAATTCTCTGTGAACATAAAGTAGATGATAATTACTGACTATTATAAATTTAATAGCAATAACAATACATAACAAAGAAATATATAAAAGAATTCAAAATGATTGGTTAGTGCATGAGTGGACAGATTATACAGAAGTCTCAGAATATCAAATATTTATGTGAGGTTTTATACATAAATTTCAGAGGCTTCATCTAAGTGACATAACATTGATGGTTTAGCAACCCACAGCTGATTAAAACATTATTTCATCTCCAAGTTAGTCTTCCAGGCAACAGTATGCATCAAAATAGACCAATTATTGAAGTGGTAGCTGCTGTGTTTCCTGCAGTGGTGAGGTCAGTTGATATAGAAAACTTAGTATAGAATGACACACATTAGAACATGTTTCGGCTCAATAGGCCTTCAGCAGGAACAAACATATAACACACATAGAGATATGTATTGTATGTGTGTTCCTGCTGAAGGCCTATTGTACCCTAATGTTGTTTTAATTTGTGTCGTCCAATTATTAATGTAAAGCTTTAACCATACCATTTTTTCTCTATATTTTTTTTTCATTTCTCCTTACAAGCAGTGACCATTTTTGGTCTACTCTTTATAACTTCTAACTATCAAGGGTTCCTTATCTCTTTACGTACGTTTCAACACACTGTGCACCATGCCAATTTCGGCCGCATATGTTTCGCCGCTCTTAATTTGATTAGTGTGAACCGTCATCAAACCATACTCTTTTTTCATGTCTTGTATCATCTTTGTTACGGTGAAACCTAATACCTTGTTCAATTTTGCAATTTTCTAAAAATCCATATATAATATGTTTTATGTTAGATAAATATAAATATGTAGATTGATTCTTAAAATCATGAAAAATTGTGTCTCTGAAATCTCTTCTGTTGCATTGATAAAGAGCTTCTGTATAGAAAGAGTTAACATTTGCGAGTGCACATGGGACCTCTGATTTTCTTGGCATTTTCAAAGAGGGCTGGATATGAGATCTCACTGTCCAGAGAGGGCTAGATATGAGATCTCACTGTCCAGAGAGGGCTAGATATGAGATCTCACTGTCCAGAGAGGGCTAGATATGAGATCTCACTGTCCAGAGAGGACTAGATATGAGATCTCACTGTCCAGAGAGGACTAGATATGAGATCTCACTGTCCAGAGAGGGCTAGATATGAGATCTCACTGTCCAGAGACCAAGGTAGTGTAAACCCATGAGGAAACTACTGATTCAATTTTGAATAGTTCCCGTTGCCTGTGGTGGGATTTGAACTGGGACCTTCTTGTTCAGAGGCTGACATCTTACCTCTTGACCACCTAGTCCCCACTACATATATATATAAATTACAAACAACATAGACTTCTATGAAAAGAAATAATAGTAAGTGTTACACTTAAATCTTAATTACAATACCTACCTGTGGCAGACTTCGTTAAATTCCATAGTACAAAATCATCATCATCATCAAGTACCGGGCCTAGTGGTGTAGGTGATCATGTCTCTCCACAACATTCGATCTCAGCAGCTATTTATCATTTCTGTTGTTGACCTTCTGCCAAGCCATTCTCTTAAGCTGTCTGTTATTTTTTCTCTTTGCTTCCCTCTATCTCTTCGTCCCTCAATTTTTCCAGTTGTTACAATATATTCAAGTTGTTCTCTTCTCATTACATGGCCAAAAAATGATGATTGTCTCTTCCTAACATTGGAAATTAGCTCTATTTTTGCTTTGACCTTTCTCAGAACCTCTTCATTACTCTTCTTAGCTGTCCATGGTATTCTCAACATTCTTCTGTAAAACCACATTTCTACAACTCCAGTGATTTTCTTGTCTGTTGTCCTATTGTCCATGATTCGCATCCGTATGTTAAGACTGGCTCTACGTAACATTTAAGAACTCTTTTTCTTGTTTCTATTGTCAAAAATGGATTGCATAGTATTTTCCTCATTTTTTGGAAAGCTGCTTTTGCATGAGCCATTCTACATCTCACCTCTTTTGTACATCTTCCGTCTGAGGTTAACAAAGTTTCCAAATATTTAAATTCATTTACCTGTTTTAATAGTGTTCCACTTGTCTTTATTTTGCACTGAGGTGATGTCTTTTTCTTTGTTGTTACCATTACCTCTGTCTTTTTGCTATTAAGGCTGAGTCTTTATTTTTGCTTTCCTTCACTACAATGTCCAACATTTCTTGTAACTCATTTTCACTCTTAGTGATTAATACTGTATCATCAGCATACCTTACATTATTTATAGTACAAAATACTACCATTTAATTGTAACATTAGGGGCACTAAAAATAGCATTTTTGCTGAACTTTTGACACACACATGTGTGTTTACCATTTACACACAGAGGAACCTCAGATTTTCAATCTTAAGTTGATTTATGACTCAAAATTGGCCGCTTGGACTAGAGGTATTATTTGTCTATTCAGACGGACACCATAAGTATGTGCCTCACAACACATTATTCACTGAGTTTCCCAAGTCACAAAGAGTTGTTTGATATCACCAATGACCAAGGAAATATCACTGGTCAAAGGGGAAAAAAAATTGAAAAACAACCAATTTGTTGAAATTTCGTGAAATTTTTTCATGTTATTAGATTGTATCTCACAAAATGGGAAAAAAATCCAACATCAATAGAAACAAATGAAACACTCAGGGTCACCATAAATATTATAATTAGGAAGGTACATGGAGGGGGATGAACACCACAAACTATCAAATTTTGACAAACTTGTATTTTGATGTGATAATGTTTACAATGGTATCGTATTCTAGGGTTAAAATATAATAACCAGAATTGGAACTTCCGGTATATGGTGGATAGGCGGCGGGAACAATTGAAGGCTATGCATAAAAAGTGTTCCTTGTTGCAGTTTCCTCATATTCCAAGTCCGACATGTTGCAGGAGCTACTGAGTTAAGTGCTCTGTGCACACCGTGAGCTGTGTGTCTCATCCGTTTTGATCATGTTTCGATATTCCAATTGTTTACGATGAATGATGATATCGTATGACTGGGAACAGTTGGCTGTGTTCACTTTCTGCGCGGTTTCGCCCTATGTCTTTTGGCGTGTGCTGAGACTGCTACTATGTGGACTACAGTTACCTTTCTTTGTTTGAGAGATGAGATATTAATTCGGATGATTACGCTGGCACGGGCGGTTGAGCAATTATGGATTTTAATTCGTTTGCAGTGATACCGGGGCCTTCCATAACCAAATAGCCAACCAGAATTTAAGTGAAGAAGATAAGAAAGACTTTCTTATGTCAGTGGCATACTGCATTCAATGGTATGTGTTTTTGTTTTTTTTTGTTTCTTGGAGAACATAAAACAGAGTTAGATGAGTCAATATGTTTGACTTACTTTAGAAATATATGAGGCAACCTGGCCCCATACTCAAACTGATCATCAAATTTAACAAAATGCCTCTCAAGCTCCTTATATGTCTCCTGAAAATAAAGGAAAGAAAATATGTTACAGTTTGAATACTACATAGGTGAACTCAACCTGTGGGTTATTAGGATCAGAAAAAAGCAATATATTTATGATATGTGATTATTAAAAGGAATAAATATATTTTTTAAAATATAAAATATTTAAAGTTGATAATTTTTAATTCAAAATATTGTAATTCAATTACCTTTTTCCATGGTTAGAAGTGTTGCTATCCATTTGTTTGAAATATTACACAACATAATCTAAATTCCTCCAAAATACAGTTTATTTAATTAATTTATGTCCAAAATAATGAAATTATGTACATTTTTGTAAATGATCCCAGAATAAAAAATATGACAAATTTATGTTACGTCACAACAATATTATTTATAAGTCGAGTTTATTATATTTATTTACACAAATGGAGTTATTTTGTGTGAAAAGTACTCTAAAGTACCAGTCTCGTTATCAGAATAACTACCACTCGATTCTTCTGAGGCACTGATAGTGCTGGAATAGAAGGCATCCACCAGCTAAACCTAAGCCAGATCGTCTTGGTTTTTTAGCACTACTATTATTAGTATTATTTTTATATAAAATAATCTATAAATTTAAATATTTGGGAACTTTGTTAACCTCAGACGGAAGATGTACAAATGAGGTGAGATGCAGAATGGCTCATACAAAAGCAGCTTTTCAAAAAATGAGGAAGATACTATGCAATCCATTTTTGACAATAGAAACAAGAAAAAGAGTTCTTAAATGTTATATAGAGCCCGGTACTTGATGATGATGATTATTAATATTACGACTATCACCATTATCACAACAACAAAATTACTGTCTGAATCTAAATGCTATGAATACTCTATTTTTGAATAAATATTAAGGTTTCAAACACAGATCTAACTTGTTCTGCACCATATCGTTTTGGTCGACTGCATGAAGTACCAGCATTGGGCGTGGCCATTATGTGACAGAAATTTGAGAAATAAACAATGAATATAAATTAACAACTTTCTAATGTTCAAACTCCGAAACCATGAGGAATC
This sequence comes from Megaustenia siamemsis, assembly GCA_032433765.1. Taxonomy (NCBI): domain Eukaryota; kingdom Metazoa; phylum Mollusca; class Gastropoda; order Stylommatophora; family Ariophantidae; genus Megaustenia; species Megaustenia siamemsis. Next base: position 24,758,549 of record JAVIAB010000107.1, read on the forward strand.
AACAGGAAGTTCTAGTGACAGCTGTCCTACATCCGGAAATCAAGTATTGGTTGAGATACAAACCAAAAATCAGTGAAAATGAAACAAATATTCAGCTACACTTGTCAGAGCTGAATTTTTGGCGAATGGCTAGAAATAAACACATTTTATCGAACCGACGTGTCGGATAAAAAATCCTGAAAGAGTTAAATATATTTAAAAAACAATATTACAAACCTCATTACCAGTTGGCAAAACACCACATCCAAACAAATTATTCATCACAGACTTGTACATGGAACTTCTAACCACTTCCAAGAGTTCTGTGCTGGTAGCCTCATTTCTTTCATCTGAAAAGTTTCAATTTCAAGAACTGCAGACTTCATAAAAAAAAAAACAGGACAAGATGAGAATTAAAAAATACTAATCAAATGGGTCATTGTGGCACTACTGACAGGCTTCATTAATCTGGGGGGCCGTTGTGGCACCACTGACAGACTTAATTAATCTGTGGGTTGTTGAGGCACCACGGACAGACTTCATTAATCTGTGGGTCATTGTGACACCACTAACAGACTTCATTAATCTGTGGGTTGTTGAGGCACCACTAACAGACTTCATTAATCTGTGGGTCGTTGTGGCACCACTGACAGACTTCATTAATCTGTGGGTTGTTGAGGCACCACTGACAGACTTCATTAATCTGTGGGTCATTGTGACACCACTAACAGACTTCATTAATCTGTGGGTCGTTGTGGCACCACTGACAGACTTCATTAATCTGTGGGTTGTTGAGGCACCACTGACAGACTTCATTAATCTGTGGGTCATTGTGACACCACTAACAGACTTCTCAGTTGGCGTCCACAGTGTGTATCCTATTCAGCGGCAACATCTTCGCTGTATCTCTTTATCCACTGGTATTTGACTAGTACTTTTCCATAATTCTATGTTAGTAATTTTGTCCTGCAATTTCCATCCTTTTATTCTGCGCAAGCACCAATTAACGAAGGTCTGTATCTTCATGATTGTCACTTTTGTTGTTCTACATGTTTCACAGCCATATAATAAGACTGACTTAACATCAGAGTTGATTTTCTTCTGTAGCTCTGCTGTAAGGATCCATGTTTTGTAAACGTATTGAAAAACTGATATAACAAGTATACACTTCTGTGTGATTATATACCCAAGAGGGATGCTCTCATCTTTCCAAATAGATTTTAGCCTTGCAAGGACTGATAGTGACTTCATTTCTTGCAAATATAGAGAACTACATGTTGTAATCTGATCATCAGATGTTGTGGACAAATATTGAGGTTATTTAAATATCTGAATTTGTATACGGAAATGTTGGGGATATTCTGTGATCACAATTTAAATGTACAAGTGTTTGGACTATTTAGTAATCAGAATTTAGATGATGAAGCATTGGAGTTATTTAGAGATCACAATTTAGATATTTAGATGTAGAAGTGTTTGGATGATTTAGAGATCACAATTTATATGTGGAAGTCTTGGGATTATTTAGAGATCAGAATTTACATGTTGAAGCATTGGAGTTATTTAGAGGTCACAATTTAGAAGTGGAAGTGTTAGTGTTATTTAGAGATGACGATATAATTAAAAGAATCTTATTACAAGAACATAAACATACTTTGTTTATGGATCTCAGTAAGATGCTTCTTAAGCTCCTCATACAGATTTTGACCAATAACTGTTAGATTTGTTGCAGCCAGGCATCCTTTCACTGTGTCGTGAATTTTTGTATGGTTGCGGAAAAATGCATCATCGGTAACAGATGCTGAAATTATTTTTTAAGAAAAGATTACAATAAATTACATCCTCCAAAAATGTGCAAGATGCTGAAATGATAAAAACAAAGATTACAATAAATTACATCCTCCAAAAATGTGCAAGATGCTGAAATGATAAAAACAAAGATTAAAATGAATTACATCCCCAAAAAACGTGTAGATGATGAAATTATAAAAACAAAGATTACAATAAATTCTATCTATTTATTGACCTTTCAAGCCATAGCTGGCCCATAGACTCAGATACCCTTTCTCTTATCTAAATTTTTATTTTAGCAGTTTTCAATCCTTGTAAAGATCTTTTATCAAATCTCGACATTTGTCTTCGTTCTGTGCAAGCAACTCTATCTCATTGAGGGAGCCAATTCCTGCTGCTCTTGCCTCTCTGATCAATGTTCTTCTCAGTGTCTCTCTGGGTCAGCCTCTTTTTCTACTGCTAATCTACACATTCTGTATCAGGTCTACGTTTCATTAACAAAAGCATATTTACGATAGCGACTTGTTAAACATTTGATCAATGGTTCTATACCATGCGGAAGAAAAATAAATTTTAAAAATTTTACAATAAGTTACATCACCCAAAAGCTGCTCAAAGCTGATCACTATCACCATATTCCTTGCAAGGTGCGGAGGGAACTTTTATTTATAATCAATTACAAAACAATTATGTTACATTTAATTCTTGATCATATCCGTGCCGCTAGACGTCACATAGAGCTTGTAGCGTTTTTTCACCACCCATTTTTATTCTTGGCGAGATGTTTGATCTATAAGTCTATGCCTGTCAACTTTGCTTCCCTTATAAGTGTTCTTTTCAGTGTTTCTCTAGGTCTTCCTCTTCTTCTGTATCATGATGTTTCTCCATAAAAGAGCTTGTTTTGGAATTCTCTTGTTATATCTTCTCAGAACGAGCCCGACATGGCCATGTTCTCTTCCTAATTGTAGAGGAGGTCATTGGTTGCATGGTCATTTCTCTTATCTCTATATTAGTCTAGACAGCTCAGTGATTAGTGAACTGGACCACAAAGGACAAGAATTTGGGTTCGATCTTGATCGATGGCTTCCGGGTTCACCCAACCTTAAATGGGTACCAGATTTTTTTCTGGGAAAGTAAAGCAGCACAGGCATAATACCAACCACATTACCCCACAAATCATGTGCCAAAGGTCTGTTAAAATTATGGTGTTATATTATCAACTCACTCAAGATTTAGGAAAGAGACTATTTGTCTTTGAAAATAAACACCTCAGAAGACTCTTAAACATAAATTGGAGAGACTTTACACCAAAATGAAACTATACAAGGAAGTAAACGAAAATATGTTATGCATCAAGCTATATACAAAGAAGAAGTTGGAAGTACATAGATCATGTGCTAAGAATGGGTGAAAGAAGATGGTCGGACTTTCATGTGGACACCAGATGGTAATAGAGAACAAGGAAAACAAATAGAAACTTTAAGAAGAATAGTCGATGAAGAGGCTCAACTATGGACTTAAGAACAAAAGAAGACCTGGCAGTGAATTGCCAGGCATGGAGAGTTATGGTTTCTACCTTATGTGCCATCTTTAACCCAAGAGAAACAAACCAATATTATCAATATGCTATATTCCTTTAGCTAACTCTCAAGCCCAGATTCTTCCTGTTTCATTCTATCTATTCTAAATTCCTTCAAACCCTTTCACTGTATTTCTTCCTCTACATCTGCTTATACCTTTGTAGTAGGTCTCTTAACCTGTGTGTTACCGGGGCCACATTATGAGGGAAGTAAAGAATAGTGACACTGTGACCTTCCAGGCATGTCGTAAGAGGCGACTATGGAGGTTAATCAATGGCTTGACAAGCTGTCATTGTAAAAATTATTGTTATGGAAACAGAGCCATAGATTTTAGGGCAGTGATCTCTGCAATATGTGCCATTTTGGCATGCAAGGTTTCTGCTTTTGAGACTGTGGTTCCAGCCCTATGTGCCGTCTTCGGCTCAAAAGGACAATAGATAGATAGATAGATTCTCTTACTCGTTTCTGCCACCATATCTCACCAACACTACTTTTCAGTTTACCCCATGTCCCATTGTTAATGTGGTTACCCTCAACTGCTGTCTCCATTTTTTAATCAATATCTGACCTTTAATTTTTTTTAAAACTTGTCTAGGCCCCATCCATCCTATAATGTTTTTTTGCATTTCCCATGTCAATATCTGCACCTATATACTAATTGCTCATTAGCGAGTATCAAGGTCTCACTTATTTTCTACTTGTTGGATTTAAACAGTGAAGTACTTATATTCTTTATCTCATATGAAATAGTTTTTGTATTGTTTCAAGAAGGCATCTGGTCATAATGAAAGACTTGTCTACTATGTTGTCTTTTTATGCAATGAAACTGTACCAGTACCTGTTTTTATTTCATATATTATTTCCCTAACATCAGCTTTACTGCAACTCCACATAACTTCATGCTAGTGTTACATGTTAACTAAGAAAAGAGCAGTATTGCTACATTTGACAAAGTACTGGAGCAGTGTTGCTACATTTGGCAAAATATTGGAGCAGTGTTGCTACATTTGGCAAAGTATTGGAGCAGTGTTGCTACATTTGGCAAAGTACTGGAGCAGTGTTGCTACATTTGGCAAAGTACTGGAGCAGTGTTGCTACATTTGGCAAAGAATGGGAGCATTGTTGCTACATTTGTCCATGAATGGGAGCAATGCACATTTGTTTCAGTACTCAAATATTCTGAATCTTTTGCAGAGCCAAGAAGCTAAATTTGGTTTCTGGCTTACAGAGTAAAAGAAAACAATGTAAATGGAATTTATTTACACTGAGCCTTTGAAACTGAAAAGATTGTAATCAGAATGGACTCATCCACTGACCTAATGTTTTGACCTTTTAATCTCTTGACATGCTGGCATGCCCAAAACTCTCAGAAATTTTCCTCTTATTGCATCATAAGTATGAAAGCTCAGAAAACATCTGGACTGAATATGCTAACAGAATATACTTTCAGTTATATTAGTGAAACTGTGGCCTGCAAGAATCCTAACCGAATCTAGTAATTTTCATGTCTACTCACAACAACTTAACACTGGCTTGTGTCTCAAACTTGCCTTCAAAGTCAAAAGTTAATATTTAAATTTTACTTCAAAATTTTGCAAATTAATTAGCTTTCTCATCACCAAGGATTTTATGCTTTTCAATTTACCCCCCCCCCCCCCCCCCCCCCACCACATAAAAAAAAAAAAAAAATTTTTAACATATCTCTATGTGACCAGCTCATCTTATTTCATAATCTTGTCCCTATCCCTCCGTCATGAAACAACAATAAAAGAGTCACATGATCTAAATACTTCAATATTAACTCTTTCCGTACATTTTGCCGCACAGTACTCCATGCCAATTTTGGCTGCGTACGATTCGCCACATAATGCGCCACTATCAATTTGATTAGTATGAACTGTCATCAAACCATATTCTTTTTACATGTCTTGTATCATCTTGGTATTGGTGAAACCTAATACCTTGTTCAGTTATCTAAAAATTAATATATAATATGTTATCATCATCATCATTGAGTGCCGTCTCCGCAACAAAGGTTGGCTACAACAACAGCAAGGTCTCTTGCTTTGATGGTGCAGGTTGTCATAAGCTGATTTGTCCATCTTTTGATGATACTCGTCCATGTTAGTCTTGGTCTGCCTCTGCCTCTTTTACCTTGTATTTTCCCCTCCAGGATTACTTTTAGTAGGCTGTTGTGTCTTTTAACATGGCCCAAAAATTGCATTTCTCTTGTTTGAATTGTGCTTAGTAGTTCTCTTTTCATTTTTAGTTGTTTTAAGACTTCATCGTTTGTTTTCTTTTCCTTCCATCCAATTCTACCTATTCTTCTATATATCCACATTTCAAAAGCTTCAATTCTTTGTATAATATGTTATGTTAGATAAATATAAATATGTAGACTGATTCTTAAAACCATGACAAATTTGGTCTCTGAAACCTCTTCCATTGCACTGATAAAGAGCTTCTGTACAGAAAGAGTTATAGAAGGAGAATCACATACCAACATTCTTTACTGCATTTTGAACACCTTTTTGAAAATCAACATTTGAAGACTGAAAAAACAGGTGGAAATCAGCAGCTCGAGTGAGAAATGTCATACGTTCACCGGCCACCTTCAGGGTAAATACTGGTCCAAGCTGAAAACAAAAATGAATTTAAATGTTTGGCAAAATTTGAGGATTATTTACTGAAATCAAAATATTTAATGTGGTGTTTCCTAAACCTTTATTTATTCATAGTGAATGATAATGGTCATATCGAAGAAAGTCATTACCAGTATCTATCTATTGACCTTTCGAACCGTAGCCGGCCCATAGGGTGTAGACCAAGATACACCTTCTCATATCTGAATTTTTGTTCTAGCAGTTTTCTTTTAAAGATTTTTTATCGAATCTCGCCATTTGTCTCTGTTCTGTGCAAGCAGCTCTATCTCATTGAGGGAGCCGAATCCTGTTGCTCTTGCCTCTCTCATCAATGTTCTTCTCTTTGTCTCTCTGGGTCTTCCTCTTTTTCTACCTGTTGTTTCCCATGTGAGGGCCTGCTTTGCTATTCGGTTATTATCTCTTCTCATCACATGTCCAATATATGACCATCGTCTTCTCTTTATTACTGAAGATATTAGTGGTTGATTGGCGATTTCTCTAATTTCCTCGTTTGTTTTGAATTCTGTATCAGGTCTACGTTTCATTAACAACATCGTTTTTATGATAGCGGCTATCACCAGTATGCAGCATAAAAATAAACAGGGCAAATTTGAAACAAGCGCAACATCTCAAATACTTGGGCACAATAATAACATCAGACGGAAGATGCACTACAGAAATAAAAAGCAGAATAGCTCAGGCCAAAATAGCATTTCAGAAAATGAAAAATATCTTATGCAACAAATCTATGTCAACAGAAATGAGAAAGAGAGTTTATCAGTGCTATATAGAACCAATTCTGACCTATGGAAACGAATCATGGACAGTAGACAAACAAATGAAAAGACGATTGGAGGCCACAGAGATGGGATTTCTCAGAAGAATGTTGAAAGTTCCCTGGCTAGCCAACACAAAAAGGCAGCTCCTAAAAAACATCAGAAAGAAACAATCACCATTTTTCAGGGACATCATAAGAAGAGGAAAGTTAAAATACTTGGTTACAACTGGCAAAATAAAAGGAAAGAGAGAACGCGGATGACAAAGAGAGAACATACTGGACAACTTGGTGTCATGGCATGGAAAACAGTCAAGAGCAGAACTGATACGATGCACAGTAGATAGAAGATTGTGGAAGGACATGATCGCCTACGCCAACCGGTATGGCACAGGGTGATGAATGATAATCCATTTTTTTAATAAAAACAAATTTTTTTAATGTCCCCATAATATAACTGTACAAAAAGACATTTTAAACAGGTCAAGGAATATATATCAAAAACAGACATCCATGATTTATCTTAAAGATGATCTTTCCGTCAGATTAACCAGTGACTTGTCACTGTTATGTTGTAGTAATGTGATTTCTTAATAATACTTAAAAATTAATTCTGCAAATTAAAAATATATATCAATATACTGCTGAATTTAAATCATCATCAAGTACCGAGCCTACTGGCATAGGTGATCATGTCTCTCCACAACTTTTGATCTCGACAGTTATTTATCATTTCTGTTGTTGACCTTCTGTCAAGCTATTCTCTTAAGCTGTCTGGTATCTTTTCTCTTTGCTTCCCTCTATTTCTTCGTCCCTCAATTTTTCCAGTTGTTACAATATATTCCAGCTGTTCCCTTCTCATTCATCATTATCATGTGCATACTAGTTGGCATTTGCGGTCTTGTCTTTCCACAATCTTCTATCCACAGTGCATCATATCAGTTCTGTTGTTGACTGTTTTCCATGCCATGACACCAAGCTATCCAGTATTTTCTCTCTTTGTCGTCCGTGATTTCTCTTTCCTTTTATTTTGCCAGTTGTAACTAAGTATTCCAACTTTCCTCTTCTCATGATGTGCCAGAAAAATGGTGACTGTTTCTTTCTGATGTTTTTTAAGAGCTCCCTTTTTGTGTTGGCCTCTGAAAATTTCTTCAATGGTCTTTTTAGCTGTCAGTGTCCAGGGAACTTTCTCCCATGGCCAAAAAATGATAGTTTCTTCCGAATATTGGAAAATAGCTCTCTTTTTGCATTGGCCTCTTTCAGAATGTTTTCATTATTCTTCTAAGTTGTCCATGGTATTCTCAACATTCTAAATTCTTCTATAAAACAACATTGAACATTTGTACACAGACTGAGACTCCAGTGATTTTCTAATCGAATCTGTTGTCCCAAAATTTACATCCAACGGCCAAAGACTGAATCTACATAATACAATACATACATAACAGTTTTAACATTTAAGAACTCTTTTTTTATATGATTTATTATGAATTTATATTATATTTATCTTAATCTTTTACTCAAACATACTCTTCTTAGTTCTTACTTGTTTTCTTTTTTCTTCGATAAACTTAAGAGGACATTTTCCGAACTCTAACGCACAGCCTAACCATGGAAACCATCCACTGTAAACAGGAGGCAGCGAACTTTTCTCTTTAAAAAGAAATCTCTGCAAGATTCTGCTGATAACACAACATACAACCACAACAATCACGCTAGACATTATTGGCAGGCACCAGCATGAAGACATTGTGATACGAAATGTTAAAGAAAGTCTTTAGCCCGCTAATTTAGTAGGGTTGGTTGTCTTTAAATTTTAAGTTGTACGAGCCGGCCATCAGCAGACGCGAACCGGCGATTTCGTTTCGGCGAAGCCACAATTTTTTATTTTTTCATCATCATGTGCCATACTGGTTGGCGTAGGCGATCATGTCCTTCCACAATCTTCTATCCACCGTGCATCGTATCATTTCTGTTATTGACTGTTTACAATGCCATGACACCCAGCTATCTGGTATTTTCTCTCTTTCCCTGTATTTTGATAGTTGTAACCAAGTATCCAAGTCACAACAGCCTACTACTAAAAGTAATCCTGGAGCGGAAAATACAAGGTAAAAGAGGCAGACCAAGACTAACATGGACGAGTAACATCAGAAGATGGACAAATCAGCTTATGGCAACCTGCACCATCAAAGCAAGAGACAGAGCAGAATGGCGCTCCATGGTAGCCAACCTTCGTTGCGGAGAAGGCACTCGATGATGAACCAAGTATTCCAACTGTCCTCTTCTCATGATGTGCCTGAAAAATG